>JAVFBX010108623.1:0-16077 GCA_034783855.1 Mopalia kennerleyi | reverse complement strand
TGACGGTAAACCACGCTAGAAAGAAAGAAGGAAAAGAGATACAAAGGGTATATAGCGCGAACGTAGTGAACGTCTAGATGCTCGTGCTGGTGGTTTAGGCAAAAGTTCCTCCGGAGAAACTAAAAACCCTTCAGAGACGGAAGGTTCTCGAGAAGATGACCTTTCCTTAACAAGAGGTATTGATGTACTTACGTTAACAACATCGTCTTCTGTGCTTACCAAAGGATAATACTGCATTTCGAAGTCTTCAGAGCAAGACTCAGCTGTCGGAGAACTATCTGCAATAGATTCCAGGTCGGATGTATCCTCAACCAAAGCTACTGGAAGTCCGTCTGATGTTGGATTGAGTCTTTTCTTGGTGCTACTAGGTCTGTATCCGACATAACGCTGATTGTCAAATGAACATTTCTGTGTAATGTACGGGTTTTAGCGGTCCCATCTTCGTTACTAACATGAAATACTGGGTGCGTTTTGGGTCAGGTGGCACTTCCGTCGTAGAAATCGATCGTATTGTTCCACCCAAAAAGACATGTATGTCATCATTCCTGGCCTGCAAAAACGTTCACGGGCCAAAGTCAACGTTCTGTTTCGGCCGGGATGGCTTACATCATGGTGTATCATTGCAGCGGCTTCGGGATCAATGCCAAGGGGACAACAAGCTGATTGACACGCTCACCTTTTATTTAAGATTGTCTATAATCACTAATCTGCTAAATGTGCGATACAGGGCGAGATCTTTCGATTGTAATACAATTTTGCTCTGGCAGGTTTACGACCTAGTCAAACTGATTGGGTGGGTGTTACTCGTTGTGTGATTCAATCTCAAATAGGTTGCTCAATGCACATGCTGAACACACGTGTTTTCAATGTGTCTGCATGGAGCATGGATTGCAAGCATATATTGTCTGAAACAAAATTTTAGTGAAACCAAAATTCACCTTCAAACAATAATTTGAGCTCTATTAGGTCCAGCCTCATATGCCAAATTGCTGAACATTTCTCTCTTCTTGGTCATTCGGTTAAAGATCATTTTAAAATCATGCCGATTGATAAAACACATATTCTTCCCTCTGAAGAAGATAGCAAACAGATACGCTTACAAGGCTTATTGGATTCAAACTCTTCAAACTTTGCATCCACTGGGTTTCAATTGGGAGCCAGGCAAAGGGTCTAAACAAGAAATAATTCCATTTGTTTTCCAATATGACTAGATAAGGCGACTCTTCCCTCTGTATCAGACACGTTGTCACACTCATTCTCTTTAAATACATATTTATTGGTTAATCTCTGTATACCTGAAATACTCATTTATAGACTGATGTATTCATTACCCATGCCGAATATCTTGTTAGCTACATTTTTAACAATATTTTATCCACCATATTGATGGTCATTACCTTCTCTCGAGATGGCCATTGGTTACCCATAACACAACTCAAGATAATGATTTGTTAAGAAATTTGTCTCTGAGATTCATCTAGAACATAAGATGATGCATCAATTTTAATTATTCTACATCCTTGTGGCAGAGTGATTGCTTATAGAAATATATATATATATATATATATGTTGTAATTGTACTTGTCATTGGGAACTCTTTCCTCGTGAATAGTAATTGTGTGAAATATGTTACGCATTTTAATATTGTTTATTTTGTTTGTATTTTCTGAAGGGTTATGTACATGCTATTCCAATCGATATCTCAATAAATTCTCTGTCAAACCCACCAAGTCTCTCCCAATTTGTGGCGTCTACTGTTATAGATGCAAGGCCTGCTCTACTAGATTAGCACAGTTATAATTCACGCAAGGCCTGTTCTACCAGATTAATACCTTTATAAGGCCTGTTTTGCTAGATTTACACAGTTGTAAGGCCTGTTCTACTAGATTCACACCGTTATTTGCTGGGACAGTCATTGACAGTGGTGAAACTACTAACTAAATTGTTCTCTATTTTTTTTCTGTCGATTCGATTTTAATGTGGAATAATTTTGATATTGAGACCACTATTTAAATAGTATCTGGCAGCCCCTTACGTTGTCAGAAACTGTCAAGTGTGTGTTTAAAAATCTATTCCCGAATTCTTTTATGTCAATAGCTGCATTTAACTGTTTTAACTTTACAAATAAACATGAATTCTCTGAGGGAACAATGCTGCTCCCAAACCACTACCCTACTGAAATAATGTATACATCGCTTCTATTTTAACCTACGGTACTGAACATTTCAACTGAAGTATTTGAGGTTTGTTTCGGAGGAATATACATCTCAGAGTTAAATGCGTTGTAAAATATTATCTTTTTTTGCATTTTTAAAGCAGTATTGGTTCAGATAGGGAGCAATAATGTCAAGGTTAATAGTCAATGTGTTATACAAACAGCAGCGTCGGTAATGTGTTGTCAGTCTGTAACGATTTATCGCCTCCAAAACAAAAGAGTGATTGCTTAAGCCGGGAGCTTTTTTTCTGTCTTGTGCCAGTCTGGGTGTATTATTACAATATACCGAAGTCTTTTGAAGCATATTTAAAACAGGGGACTTAATATTATTCAGCCACATCCCATTCTTGATTAACGAATATTCCGTCTTTGTATGTTATTCCGTACAGAAAACAAGTAAAATAGAACGTAATTAGAACATCACAATCATGTCGTTGTCATCAGTACCAAATAAGGTATTGTAAAAAGACTGTCATTAAGCCCAGATGGATGTAATGTTGATTTCTGTGATAGATGGTTTGACCAAATAAAACACGCATGTATGTATTCAATATTTACAATTGATAAGATTTGAACTGGAAAACGTTAAGATATATTCCGATGACTTGGCAGCACTGTCACGTGATACTAGACGATGTCCCGTGACATGAACAGACAGCAACACGAATCCCTTGTAAAGATGATGCATTCCTACAGTTGTCGGGTCTAATGGTATTGACGTTAACTAGGCCAGCTTATTACGAACCAATTAATGAAATGTAATTGAAATAACAACACAATAGGGACGCAAACGGCAAATAAATACACTAACCTTGTGAACAGGAACTATTCTTTTTGATACCTGATGAATTGCTTTAAGGGGGAATTTTCACTTTTGAAATTAATTCATACAACTGAAAACCTAATCAGTCTTTTACGATGTTTTTGTAAAAAAAAACAAAAACAAGATTGTCATTTTAAGATTTCAGAAAGCAAAATAATTGTTGATTGAATAGGGTTCTCTCTTCTCATAAATAGTTCAGATACTGACAACGAGAATATTGGTTTCGGTAAATGGGCTTCAATAAGCCGATATTAAACGCCAAGCTGATAACATTTTTCTGAATAGGGAATTGTAAATATTACAGTTGTATTGGACAATATTTGTAGAGCTCTCTTGGGCTTTTTCCTGTTCGCCAAAACAGGCTAGTGGACGATATTAATTTAAAATTTGGGATTTTTTAAAAACATAACTTCCTGGTTGACGTAGTAAATGCCTAGCTGTGGATCCAAATATTATCAGTTTACTCTGAGATAAGATATAGTTGAACGGTTGCCATTGTTGGGCCTAAAACATCCTTATTGTAGACCACAATACTATTGCGTGCATGTAACTATCAACCAGCAGCGTAAACACAATAACAAAGACGTTATCATGGGGTTAACACAATACCAGACACACCACCAGGATGTTATCATAATACCAGACACACTGCCAGAATGTTAACATAATACCAGACACACTACCAGGATGTTAACATAATACCAGACACACTACCAGAATGTTAACATAATACCAGACACACTACCAGGATGTTAACACAATACCAGACACACTACCAGGATGTTAACACAATACCAGACACAGTACTAGGATGTTAACACAATACCAGACACACTACCAGGATGTTAACACAATACCAAACACACTACCAGGATGTAAACACAATACCAGAAACACTACCAGGATGTTAACACAATACCAAACACACTACCAGGGTGTTAACACAATACCAGACACACTACCAGAGTGTTAACACAATACCAGATACACTACCAGGATGTTAACACAATACCAGACACACTACCAGGATGTTAACACAATACGAAACACACAACCAGGGTGTTACCACAATACCAGACACACTACCAGGATGTTAACACAATACCAGACACACTACCAGGATGTTTAATAACACACTACCAGGATGTTAACACAATACCAGACACACTACCAGGATGTTTATACAATACCAGACACACTACCGGGATGTTAACACAATACGAGACACACTACCAGGATGTTAATACAATACCACACACACTACCAGGATGTTAACACAATACCAGACACACTACCAAGGTGTTAACACAATACCAGACACACTACCAGAATGTTAACACAATACCAGACACAGTACCAGGATGTTAACACAATACCAGACACACTACCAGGATGTTAACACAATACCGCACACACTGCCATGGTGTTAACACAATACCAGACACACTACCACGATGTTAACACAATACCAAACACACTACCAAGTGTTAACACAATACCACACACAGTACCAGGATGTTAACACAATACCACACACAGTACCAGGGTGTTAACACAATACCACACACACTACCAGGATGTTAACACAATACCAGACACACTACCAGGGTGTTAACACAATACCACACACACTACCAGGGTGTTAACACAATACCAGACACACTACCAGGGTGTTAACACAATACCAGACACACTACCAGGATGTTTACACAATACCAGACACACTTCCAGGATGTTAACACAATACGAGACACACTACCAGGGTGTTAACACAATACCAGACACACTACCAGGATGTTAACACAATACCAGACACACTACCAGGATGTTAACACAATACCAGAAACACTACCAGGATGTTCAAACAATACCAACGCAAAGATTGTAATGCGGTTTTTAATCTGCGACAACGCAATGATTGTAATGCGGTTTTTAATCTGCGACAACGCAATGATTGTAATGCGGTTTTTAATCTGCGACAAGGCAATGCAGGAGAGGTAATGGGTATTAATGTGCTACAACACAATGCAAGTGTTGTATATAAGTGCGCTTTTAATCAGAATCTCGGTAATTGTTTATCAGCGTATAGAAAGTACAATACAGAACGGTATATTTGGCTTTACATTGTTCAGAAAAGGCCGTTTAATACATTTCAAACGAGAAGTGTTGAGTGTTGCCAGTTAATGTGTGCTGACTATTAAAATCCTAAACCTGATCACAAATCAATAGTAATCCGTCGCTGATTGTTATTCACCGATGTTTGTGTACCGACTGTACGTCATTCTAACACCACTCTCAGGCGTTAATGGTCTCTTATGTAAGCTGTATTTCCATTGTCAGCTTTGTTAGTTCTGTTAGTCATAGTTTATACCCTCTAACCAGTCAGATATCATAAGCTGTTTCTCGTCAATACATATACGCAGCTGGAGATTATACAGGTCAAATACGACATTGGTATTACATTAATCTGACTTGTATTGTTCACCTTAATAATGTAACCTGCCGTTTAATACTTACAGTTAATATATATACCATCACGTGGTTAAATAATTAGCATATTCTCAAATACTAATTAGGATAAGAGTTAAATTATAAATTAATTATGCTATTCTTATAGCCGGTAAAACAAAATGCCATGAATTGTCCTCTGTCTTGGTTTTGATTGGTTAAAACCCTTTGCGGTTTCACATTCGATTCTCTCCTCATCCCTTGTTTTATCTCTGTTATGTATTCGGGGACTACTGTCTGGGCGACGATAACCGGAATATACCGAGTGAAATATCTGACCAACAACATAACAATATGGGATTTACATATAGCTTATTTAGTTAGAGTTTAGTATTATGTAGACCTACTAATCTCATTATCAAAATAATTGTGTGTTAAAAACTGACACTGAGATCCTTGTTATAACGTAGGTTATTACCATAGTCGATTGCATTTCTACTTAATCCAGAATAACTTTAGGTAGGTTTCTAAAAACCTGATAATAAGTACAGAAGAACCTAAATGTGCCAATCTGTTTCCAGTATAGACTCCATTATAAACCATGTGTAGATCAGTTTGTCCGCTTTGAGAGACTATTATTTCCCTCGACATCTGTTTGATGTTTCCGCCGCAAAGTAGTGGATGTAGAGCGGGACAAACTCCAAAGAGTGTCTCTAAACGTGAAGTGATTGGGCACCTCGCATCGATTATCAGCTGACCAGACCAATGCTATGAGGGGGTTTCAGTTGTCACGCTGTTCGCAGATCATCCTAATAAATGCCGCTGAGCCAGTGTATACACTGTCAGAAGCCGGTACTAAGCTGCCGTGACAGACAGTATCTCTGGTCGTTCACTAATCCACCAGCGAATCTCTAGTGGAGGGACTGGCACTGACCAGCAATGCTTCCATCACAGTCAGTCTCATGTCTTAGCACATTATCATTCTCTTAATCCGCTTTTCTAACATATCGGTCATCCAGTCTGCACTGGCCTAGAATTGATTTTGCATTACTTGTGAATGACGCGTCAAGCCAGTATCCAAAATAAGTATTTCTTTATTAGCCATTCAAGGTTGTAAAAGGGACCCGGGAAATGGTGTGTATCGATTTAACAATAGCTTAGACAACTAGCATCTATAGAACAAGAGGAGAAACCAGAAAAGAGTTAGCTGTCGAAGCAGCATGTCCTGGTTTCCGCTTTGTAAATAATTCTTTACCTTTGTCTTAGTATCTGAGAGCCATCGGGTTTTGTTCGTCCATGGAGACTTCGAACAGAAGCGGTGCTAGGGCTGTTTGGGCTGTATCAATGCCCGATAGTCCTTCTTTTAACTTCGTTAAAGATCAGAGATGTATTCTAAGGGGAATGAGGCGGTACAGTTCTCTCATTTTACTTCCTTACAGCATGAAACAAATTCCTTTCACGGTGCCTTCCATTGGAGTACCCCCTGCAGCCAGGAGGTCTGACAGTCGATATCTAGATGACACAAGTACAGGGAGTGGCTCGGAGCCCGCCTCACCAACTGCCCTTAAAAGACCCTCCGTCGAAATTCCAGGTAAGTCCTATTATGGTCATCTGATTACAATAATTACGTGTGTTTATGTGCTTTTAAGCAACGTGCTATTCTGCCAATTTAAATCCTCTTTTAAAAAAATAAACTGTGTCGCCAATTGCACAGACACGATTTCAAATTAGTTTTGTTATTTTATTCGTTGCTTTAAATTAATACAAAAATATAGTTTCCTATTTGCAATAGCAAATTCTTCCCAGGCCAGGCCATTTGAAAACTCTATACTATAAACGACAAAAAGCGTGTTTTCAGATACAACACGGTGTATAATTAGTAATGACGGTACATAACAACTTCACATGTTGGCTTGACTGTCCTGAAACAAAGACACTAATTAATCAATCTGTATTCGTAAACAAGAACCGAATCTTTGCCCAAACGTGGAACGATGGCTTGTACATTCGCCATAAAACATCTGGTTTACCTGGTAGAATAAGGTATAGGGTCAACCATATACTTATTAATTAATCTCAAACACAAATTTAATTACTTCCACTATAGTTAATGTTAATTAAGAATGAAGCTGATAAAGAGTTTCTATGGTGTAAATCCATTGTTCGTCCATTGGTCGCGATTGGCTGTTGTCTAAACCATAAGGACAACCAGGAATTATTTATTTCCGATCATCTCTCCCATACGTCGCTTTAAGTGAGGGTTAATTGACACATGGAGTTGACAACCTGCCTTGTATATTTGGTGTATTATATCACCTGTTTCCCTAAGTATTTGACAAAATAACTATATATAATAGTATATGGTAAAAGGAGACTATGAGCACCTAATATGAGCCAGTTCGGACCGATACGTAATATAGTTTTGTTATATCACGGTCTGGATGTCACTCATTTCTAGAACGATACACCATGATTTACGAAAGTAAAATTTCTGATAAAACGTTTACATTTTAGATATTTAGATATTTGGTATTCACCGTGTTGAAAGCTTTCCTGTTATTGTTTGTTAACTTTATATACACTCAGGTCTGTAATGTGTATGTCAAGCTGCTATTGTCAGACATCAGCAAATTCGTTCTTAATTAACATGCGAACACAATTTGCTATTCCGTTAACTCATGTATTCATTCAAGCAGTTGTTTTGTAATTGTTATATGTTAGTGTATCGCGTTAACCAATTTCCAATAGCTAGATATGATTTATAATAAATGAACTGATACTTCGTTTTAAGGTTACAGTAGAAGCTTTAAATCTACATTAAGCTCGTTAATATGAGACCGTCTGGGTTTGTGGACATGCCTGCGGACTTATTACTGCAGTGTAACGGTTGTATGGAATCGAATGATGCCTACCTTCTGACATTATTCAAACTTCATTTCGATTCCCAGTAGACCCTGTAATTGCTGGGTAATAGCTATTGTGTTCCACGACGCCAGCAGTTCGCCAACGTTATTCCATCCATTGATGACCTAATGTTGTTATCCAAGTAATAGTGTAATACAACCCAAGGGATCATATTTACATACATGTTATATTGCCAGGAGCCATGATTCATACACATGTAATAGTGAGATCTGAATTATTATCTATCTACCACCATCATTGAGTCGCTCTGGACACAACCCATGCTGTGCCATTCTTAATATGTGTCTCAATCAGAATACTCATATAAAAATCCTCTTAAAGAAACAAGACGAATTGAAACCAGTTCAAATCATTCAGCCATAACATTTTAATTCCCCTCAAGTTTATTAAGTTTTAAAAAAAATGGTTATGTTACGGCTAATACAGGTATCGTACCACGACCAATACATATATTGTGTGATTACCAAAATATATAGCGTACCACAGCTGATACAGGTATGGTGACATGGTCAATACAGGTATCGTGCCACGACCAAACAGGTATCGTGTCACGACCGATACAGTATCGTACCACGACCAGTACAGCAATATGTCACTTATAATACAGGTATCGTGTCACAACCAATACAGGTATTGTGTCACGATCAAAATATATATGGTGAGAGGACCAATAGAGTATTGGTCATGACCAATACAGTAATTCTGTCATGGCCAATATAACCAATGTATCTCTGACAAAACAAGTGCGCCGATGGTCTGACTCAAACAACCACAACTAAGGCGTAGATCGCGTAACGAAAAAACAAACTGAGAAATCTGATTCAACTTAAACTATTCCTTGCAAAGCCATATCATGGTCCATAGCAGCTGTTGATACGCGGTGAGTCACCAATAAATCGGTCCATAGCAGCTGTTGATACGCGGTGAGTCACCAATAAATCGGTCCATCGCAGCTGTCGATACGCAATGAGTCACCAATAAACCGGTCCATGGCAGCTGTTGATACGCAGTGAGTCACCAATAAATCGGTTTAAAGATAATTTCTCTGTTAGTGGCAGGAACCATCTATATGAAAGGTCTCAAGAAAGCGATTCGATTCTACTTGGTAAGTATTTTAAGAAACTAAACCACTTTCTGCTGGAATTATCAGAAGAAAGTGGAATTAAAATGGAATATTTGACTACCATGTGTATACACAGTACCGTATCTCTAGGGTTCAACCAGCGAGAGTTGAAGCGGATTAATATTATAGGTTAAGGAATTAGACGAAGCCGTACCTGTGTTAACGAGTTTGGGGGTATTTACAAAGCTGGAAGCATACTTGGTCAAGTAAGGCCTTACAAATGTTCGTTCGCGGTGGATCATCATGATTGGATATCCCAAACTGTAAATAATTAATTGGAGCAGGGAATTGATGAAAGCAAAATGCCTGAACCAGCATTTCGATGTTTAATATCAATTCCACTAGTCCTTTGCAATTCTCAGCACACGTCCTAACACCTTTATTTAAGTAGAGATCTTTGAGGTACAGTCTCTTAGAAACTGGCGCTGCAAATTTGGAGCTTGAAACAAGGTTACGATTTGCTTGTGCAGTTTTACTTTTAGCTTTTAGTGTAAGAGTTCATGTGGAGATTTGCCATAAACATGATACTTGTAGTCAAGGTCGATAAGTGAGCGGCCAATCACGCTCATGATTAGCTTTACCAAGTCTGCTGTTTACTGTGTTTATCTCTTCAGTTCCGATTCTAATCAAATCACCTTATCTCAAGAGTGAATACGACCAGCTTTTGTCTGCCCATCCCGCGAGTCCCCTCTGTCACACACCAACAAGTGTGGTGCTACCTCATGCTCACGCATTAGATAGCGCCTTGACGCTTAGACCTTCATTTCTCACCTTTCTGTGCAAATATGTTTGTATTAATTTGGTGTACATGTCAATTCACACAGTCTCTTGCTAAAATCTCCAATTAACACTGATGCTCACGTTCTTTGGTGATGTGCTTGGCCTTACCAGGACACTCTCTGCTGTGGATACACCGTAAATAGCTGGTATAGGTTGAGGACAATACTTTGTCTGACATCAAAACATATAACCGTCTGTGCCATATGAAAGGCAGATCATTAATATCGTAGTCAACGTTTCAGGTTAGATTTAATGTATCACGTATCTCCTTGTCGTTTATTAATCTGGTGTTTACGATCCTTAAGAAATTGGAAATGTTAGGCATGAAACAAAAAGCAGAACTCATTGGTGATCTACCTATACTGGTTGCATGGAAATATCGACTTCCCCATGGCCGCTTTTAGCATATAGACGTGAAATGGTTTGACAGGAACTTGCTTGGATATTGTGCACAGACTCTAAACTAAATTTAGTTTTCATAACTGTCAAATGAACCAATTTCAGTTTGAGTCAGTATGCTATACCTCTTTAAATACCTATACGGCCGAACAGTCAGTTCAAAAGGAAACTGGTCCAGTTTGAGTCAGTATGCTATACCTCTTTAAATATCTATATGGCCGAACAAAAGGAAACTGGTCCGTCGTTCTGGGTGATGGTCGGACTGCAGTCTGTTTTGAGAAGCGTTTATTTTGCCAGGCCTCAGCCACTGACTGTCTTGTTTGCAGGAAGAATAGTTTCCTGACAGTCTCTTTTGCACTTAAGGCATGGCTGTCCAATCCGCATTATATTGATATCATTATACATTAACCTTTTTTATTCTAAGACAAACCCGATAATTGTTTGTTTGTTTGCTTGTTTCATTGATAAAGCGGTTGATTGATTGATTGATTGATTAATGGATTAATATCGTCTATACTGTCTCACTGGAGCTCTTAACAAGACGGGCGTTCCCTTTAAAGACCGTCTCGGGCGCGCCCTTTATAGACAGTCTCAGTCGTGTCCTTTATAGACCGTCTCAGGCGTACCCTTTATTGACCGTCTCAGGCGTACCTTTTATAAACCGTCTCAGGCGTACCCTTTATAGACCGTCTTAGGCGTACCCTTTATAGACCGTCTCAGGCCTACCCTTTATAGACCGTCTCAGGCGTACCCTTTATAGACCGTCTCAGGGGTACCCTTTATAGACCGTCTCAGGCGTACCCTTTATAGACCGTCTCAGGCGTACCCTTTATAGACGCTCTTCTATCGTCTGATTTCTCTTCATTCTCTGAAGATAATCCCTTGCCATGGAATATGATCAATTTAATAAACGTTGTAAACTTGTCTTGGTAATATACTCTGAATGCATAAGTGGAAGGTCTATAATAAATGAGGTCCAGTTAATAACAACTCAATGTCTTGTAGGGCATATAAGTATGGGATTTGGATCAGAGTATCTGTTCACAAGATACGAAATGAATTTTACAATACGCATTCACCCACTCCCGGTCCCAGTCTGCAGTCCCTGGATGTCTCTATATAACAGACAATCTATTATTTATACATGTTCAGTGTATACAACATCTTGTTGTTGTGAGGCTTCACTGAAACAATCGTCAAAGAGTATGGGTCTTCAGCTTAAAAATACCTGTTCGGGAATAATTAGAGATAATGTGGTGAAACATGGATATTAGTGTCCGGAGTCATTACTGGCGAGCCTCTATCTAAATACATATTTTATCTTGGTGTTTTTCTTACACCTCTAATGGCTCCGCGCTGTGACGTTGTGTAAATCATCTTTCTCACAGGCGTCAGCTGGCGAAGTCTATCACGTTTCCCACACATTTCTATCAACTAAAATAATCCTTCACATCTTTCAAAAGTAAATTGGAAAATGTTTTATATCCAGTAACAGCAATTCCAACCAAAAGGGATGGCTAAATAGAAAACATCGATTTGAACGCTCTGTAGACTGATATTGTTCGGGGATGCGACTTGGAACACGGCTCGGGTGGTACATCCCAGATACAGTCGTGCTGCAAACTGCAGTTTCCGCCATTTCCAAGACCATACCCTCCTTTGGTCAACCAATTTCTGCTTCAATAATCTTTCGTCAGCCAAACCCTGCTTGAGTTGCTTTAGGTCAATCAAACCCTGTTTAAACTCTGCTTGAGTTATTTTAAGTCAACCAACCCCTGGTTAAGTTACCTTTAGTCAAAAGACCCTGTTTGAGTTTCTTTTGGTCAACCAAACCCTGTTTGAGTTACTTTTGGTCCACCAAACCCTGCTTGAGTTTCTTTTGGTCATCCAAACCCCGTTTTAGTTACTTTCGGTCAGCCAAACCCTGTTTAAGATAGTTTTGGTCAGCCAAACCCTGTTTACGTTACTTTAGGTCAAACAAACCCTGTTTAAGTTACTTTTGGTCAGCCAAACCCTGCTTGAGTTACCTTAGGTCAGCCAAACCCTGGTTGCGTTACCATAAGTCAGTCAAACCCTGCTTGTGTTACCTTAAGCCAGCCAAACCCTGGTTGAGTTACCTTAAGTCAGTCAAACCCTGGTTGAGTTATCTTAAGCCAGCCAAACCCTGGTTGAGTTACCTTAAGTCAGTCAAACCCTGCTTGAGTTACCTTAAGTCAGCCAAACCCTGGTTGCGTTACCTTAAGTCAGTCAAACCCTGGTTGAGTTACCTTAAGTCAGCCAAACCCTGGTTGCGTTACCTTAAGTCAGCCAAACCCTGGTTGCGTTACCTTAAGTCAGTCAAACCCTGCTTGAGTTACCTTAAGTCAGCCAAACCCTGCTTGAGTTACCTTAAGTCAGCCAAAGCCTGCTTGAGTTACTTGTTTTGTGGACGCAATTCCGTCAGTAGACATAAGCTTTCTCTGTTCGATTTGTCGTAAGTCCGTTGCCAGAAATACTGTAAATCATCTGTGTTTATTGCCTTGACTGTGTATCTATGTGGTGTACTGGAAGAAGTTTATTGCCTTTTAAACAATTGCTTTACAATTTGATTTGTTGACCTAGGTGCCTATGCCTTGGGTTCTATAGACCCAAGTTTGTATAAAATCTGTGACGAGGATGACGATTATGACGTACCCGAGGAGCACATAGGGCGCGTCTGGTTCGCTGTGGAATATGAAAGGGAGTCGGAAAAATTACTGGTTACGCTGATTAAAGCCAAGAATCTTCCCAACAGAAGTTTTGGAAATTCTAACAGTTGCGATCCCTTTGTTAGGTAAGTGGTTCTGGGCAACACTATACTGGTGTATTGTAAGAAACTACTATGATACTTAAGAAAGAGTGATAACCCATGGAAATCCCTTGTTTTAAATGACGTAAGGGTATTTCAGCGTCATTTTGGTCATAGGTGTTCTGTCTGTTTAGCAAAGTCTGGTGTGTTTGTATCCATTATGTCCACCAGATTGTCAAGAATCGTTATAATTCATGGTATGCATGATGACCTCGGTTTTTATGTCATTTCTTTTCAGCCTGTTGGTATTTGTATTTTGTTATTACCACGTGTTAAATTTTTGATTTTACAACGGTATGAATTGAATAAATTTTGGGGACAATTTTCTCACAATTAAGCTCCAATCATTCTGTTGGTATTCACTTTATTGTGATGTCCTCATATATTTTTCATTTGTACCAATCTTTGAACTTGAAACGTGACGTAATTCCAATTGACATGTGGTTTCTCCTTGAATCGTGTCATACAGACCAATACTAGTCCTACAGAGGGTACACATGGACAATTCGATCATCCTGAACACACCTACCATTAAGTAGAGATAAAGAGACATGTTAGTCTATCAAAACATTTCCAGCGAAAAGGGATCATTTATATTGTGCAGTGCCTTGGATATGGCCGATCCTAATTATAAAGTTTTCAGGCGTTACTCTCTCCGTAAAAATATACCAATTCTAAAATAGCGACTACCGTCTGGCAGACGCGAATTGGTGAGAATAGAAACTTCTCATATTAACCAAACACATTCGGACGACTTCTCCATTTCGATTTCACACTGTTTTAGAATAAAGCCTGGCAATTCATTCTTGGTTGATAATAATTCTCTGTGACATTCATTAAAACTATATTAATTAAAAACTCATCGTAATACGGTCAAAGTTTCTTTCAGACTTTATTTTTCTTTTAAAGCATACAAGACAGAGTTACAAAAACTGTTTTCAACCCAAATCTGGTATCAAAGCAGCAAAATGCAGCCCATTACAATAATGTAATGTTTACGCTGATGTGATACAAAGCCGGCATAGTCTAAATACTCTGGCAATGTCGAAGGGAAATCTCTGTTGGATTGTTTGTGAACGTGATGGGCTAGAGGCTGACAGGTGGTCAGTTCGAACGTCTTGTGATTGAAGGCCATTAGCTAATTATCCCCTGTGTCTTAAAGAACAGGAGCAAGGTGCTTTTACCCTGATAATATAGCTCTTATGCAAACGTTTAAATTCTTATTTAGTCTCAGTGGATTAGCCTGCAAACCTCTCTGCTTAATGAACACCCGGAGATTTCTGTCGCCCTTTTATCTTTCTTTGAAAAATTATCAAAATGGATCGCTGTTGTATCCATGATTTTTTATAACTACTAAAAATGTCCATTTCGGTTTTTGAAATCAAACTTTGATG
The DNA here is from genome assembly GCA_034783855.1 of Mopalia kennerleyi. Taxonomy (NCBI): domain Eukaryota; kingdom Metazoa; phylum Mollusca; class Polyplacophora; order Chitonida; family Mopaliidae; genus Mopalia; species Mopalia kennerleyi. The sequence goes on along the minus strand of JAVFBX010108623.1, from coordinate 1,143 downwards.
AGTCCAAATGTAAAAATGTCAAGCATCAGCATTACTAATTGTAAAGTCGATACGCGTCAAGTTGTGTTAAAGATACATGAATGGTCATAGGCAAAAGTTTTATAATATAGCCTTGCTGACTTTTGGAATAGCTACATGTTGACCTGGAGCCTTCTGTTGTCTTGGAACTTCCGGTTGCCCACGAGCCTTATGTTGTCTTGGAGCATTTGCCCTGGAGCTTCATGTTGCCCTTGAGCTTCATGTTGCCCTGGACCTTCGTGTTTTCCTGGAGCTTCCTGTTGCCATGGAGCTTCATGTTGCCCTGGAGCTTCATGCTGCCCTGGAGCTTTATGTTGCTCTGGAGCTTCCTGTTGTCCTGGAGCTTCATGTTGCCCTGGAGATTCATGTTGCCCTGGAGCTTCATGTTGCCCTGACGCAAAGAAGCCGATTCGTCGTTGTGTCTTTTCAGTGTCCTGTATTATGCTTGTTATCAGTGGCATTGCCGGTGTTTTCTTTAACCCATTGGACTGTCACGCGATGTTTGGAGTGTTCTGTCTTGTTTTGCGTTACTAGTGGTGTCCTCGGTGTTTTCTCCCTATTGAACTGTCACGCGCTGTTTTGAGTGTCCTGTCTTATGCTTGTTACCAGTGGCGTCCTTCGGGGGTTTCATCAACCCATTGGACTGTCACGCCGTCATAGGACTGAAAAACCATGAACTTGGCTACAGCTTTAAACACCAATCCTATAAAATTATTTTTGTGTCTTTTAGAAAGTGGATATTAACAGCGTTTTCGTTTTTAGGGGATAACACTCAGTTTGAAAAGATTCCAGTTCAGAAAATTTTGCAGGTTGAAACCCGCCCGGGAATCGAACCCTGCAAAATTGTCTGAATTAGTCTGTTCAAACTAAGAAAATGTTATCCCAAAATGAAAACACTGTTAATATCCACTTTCTAAAAACACAAAAATAATTTCATTGCTTTCAGCTTTGAGAGCTGTGTCTCTATCCAATTAGAGGGGTAGTGAATGTCCGCTATCTAGACTCCAGCTGGCTAACCTTCTATTTTTGCAGAAGGCCGGGTCGCTGGGTGGTCTAGGTGGCCGGCATTTACTGCTGGCGATTCGGTGCCTAACTCTGAGGGTCGTGGGTTCGATTCCCGGACGG
>JAVFBX010108622.1:0-28086 GCA_034783855.1 Mopalia kennerleyi | reverse complement strand
GGATTGGATAGTAGATAAAGGGTACCCTAACTATCAACCTGGATTGGATAGTAGATAAAGGGTACCCTAACTATCAACCTGGATTGGATAGTAGATAAAGGGTACCCTAACTATCAACCTGGATTGGATAGTAGATAAAGGGTACCCTAACTATCAACCTGGATTGGATAGTAGATAAAGGGTACCCTAACTATCAATCTGGATTGGATAGTAGATAAAGGGTACCCTAATAATCAACCTGGCTCGCACCCAGACTATGAAATAGTCAGAAACAAACTACCAAAAGATAGTAAAGTCTTGATAATCCAAGTTGCGAGTATTTCCATTATAACATTAAGTATGTTTATTAGTGAACCATTTAGTTCATCAAAAGAAAGTAAAGTTGAATACTCACTTGTACTTTGGACCGAATGGCACCCATAGCCGGGATTGGTGAATAAAACCCTGAAATAATAAAGTTTTTAATAAATTCTCAAATTTTTTGTCATGAATTCAAACAGATAACAAAATCAAAACTCTATCTTTGGATGTACATATTTCATAAACGTAGATTTTCCCTTGCCTCAATCAGAATGAAATTCGAGAGCAACTGCCGTAGGGCTGGGCACACACACACAGACTTACATGTACAAAGTTAGTTTGAAACATGTAAGAGAAATAAAAGTCAAGATAAATCAATATTTTGTAATGATTGAGCAAACACGTAAAATTTGCTATCTTATATCCCAATAAATAAACTAAGCATATTTTACAATTCAACATATTAAAATCAGTATGCGTAAACACATTTACAGAACATCTATACATCAACAGAGCCAATTTCCCAAAACAATTTCTGACTTCTGTCTAAAACTGAAATGGCTTAAATACTGTTTATTAAAATTTAAAAAAATATTTTAGGATTCTTAGTCTCCTTTTTTCTTAGAGACCCAGAGACAAATGATGTTATTAAAAGTAAGATAAACATGTAAGATTAATTCATCTACATTTTAACTCAAGTCAGAATTTGCTGCAGGAATAGGCCCTAAAATGGTGTATAAATCAAGAATCTAAATTAATGAGATATGTATCATGTCATAGAGCCTGCCAGAGTTTCTTCGTACAAAGGATGATGATTTGAAGATAAACGGTTATTCTATTATTTTTTAAAAACTGAAAATATCTATGGGTCCTAGTATAGGATGTATCATTTTTTTGAGACACAATATTTGTTTCTTTGTTAGATTTGGGGTTAACGCCATATTTAAGGTTATTTCACTGACATGACAGCGAGCGAGCCGAGTGGGTGAAGAAATCCACCTTCAATGCCAACAGCAACAAACAAAGAAAAGGGACAAAAACAGCACTGCCACAGATCACATCAGACAGATCAGCTTAACACTGCCCCTTAGCTCTGAGAGCACCAGGGCAACAAGAAGCTCTCTCCCAACCCACCATTGAGACACACTAAGCTACTTTCATTTCATCAAAATAGGCGCAGTCAGGGGAAAGTCAAAACAACAATGTTAAATCCTTACAAGCTTCAATAATCTTTTTTTACAAAATATCATTGTGCAACAATATCAAACTATATGATATAAAACAGAACCGACAGTTGGCAGAAGATAGACAGTTGGTTGAGGAGAGAAAGTTGGCTGAGGAGAGACAGTAGGCTGAGGAGACAGTTGGCAAAGGAGGGACAGTAGGCTGAGGAGAAGGTTGGCAGAGAAGAGACAGTTGGCAAAGGAGAGACAGTTGGCAAAGGAGAGACAGTAGGCTTAGGAGACAGTTGACAGAGGAGAGACAGTAGACTTAGGAGACAGTTGGCAAAGGAGAGACAGTAGGCTGAGGAGACAGTTGGCAGAGAGACAGTAGGTTGAGGAGAGACAGTAGGCTTAGGAGACAGTTGTCAAAGGAGAGACAGTAGGCTGATGAGACACTTGGCAAAGGAGAGACAGTAGGCTTAGGAGACAGTAAGCAGAGGAGAGACAGTAGGCTGAGGAGACAGTTGGCAGAGGAGAGACAGTAGGCTGAGGAGACAGTTGACAGAGGACAGACAGTAGGTTGAGGAGACAGTTGGCAAAGGAGAGACAGTAGGCTGAGACAGTTGACAGAGAGGACGGTTGTCAAAGGACAAACAGTTAGCAGAGTACAGTACTTATATTGACTTGTGTCACTTCCCCCATACCTACAGACTGTCATATCTAAGTCAATTACACTTGCATGTCAGACAGCTAGCCTAAAAAGTGAAGGAGCTCAACTTCTAATAAGTCTATGTAACGAACAACAAATGATGACAAGAAACAACACAACAATAAATAAGCCAATTGTGGGTGTGAGAGGTAACAACTTATCAGCTTTGTGTTTCCCTCAGTTCTGATAGCACCAGAACAAAGGGAGCTCACTCAATAACACCTGCTCTATGGTCAATACATGACACAGAGATCCATTTATGTAAACTTGAAATTTATCTATCACACAATCTTTGGAAGATGAAAAACTGGACCCACAAATATGATAAGAGTTCCACTCACCCACCCTTGACCTAATAATCAAAGTTTTAAGTCCTGGAACAACTTTTTATCCAAATTTTACAAAGTCTTGCACAAATATGAGTCAAGCTTGAACCACTTGGCTATTACTGTTTGATGAATGTTTTATGTCTCACTTAAGGTTATTTCGCTCATAGTATGGTGTACTAGCAAAATTGAAATATAAACCACTGTGACATCAGTGGTAACGATCGGTGATAATATACAAGAAAGCACACGACAGAATACATCATACAATTTTACAGTACTCAGGCCTGTGCTGTAAACGTTTCCAGCATAACCTTAAATCGGTTAAACCTAACTTTTGTATTTCCTCTGGTTTGCTGATTTTTGAAGTACATTAATGTGCCTTTCTAAAAGATAAAGCAAAATTGCTTTAAAATACTATCTTCACTGATTATTGGATGGCAAAATTTGTCAAAATCAGTAACAAAATTCAAAGTTAGACAAAAACTGCAAATAGTTTGGGAAACCTATAATTTTGTCCTCCTAAATAAGGTTTGTTTGTTTGATTGGGGTTTAACGTCTTACTCAAGGGTATTTCACTTATATGACGACGTGCCAGCTCAATGGGTGAAAGAAACCACCCTTGACATCACTGGCAACAAACAAAGACAGGACGGGACAAATACAGGACTATAACAGGACGCAATACTGACACCACGAACAGATCAGCTTCCTGTTCCCCTTTAGCTCTGAGAGCACCAGGGCAACATGAAGCTCCCTCCAACCACCCACCATAACCATGGGGAGACCCTGTTCTGTCAATTCTGGCCAACAGCATAGGCCTGAGTACTAGACAGTATATCAGTTTGATCTTGGCCCTTTAGAATGAAGGCTACACGAAGACTCCCTCAATCACCTTCTTGAAGACATAACAACTAGTCTGTCATATCAAAAGATTGTGGTACAAGTATTATCAAGCAAGCCCACACAAGCATATACATGCAAAGAGATACAAAGAGTAAATTTGTGACAAAATAAGGAGAATTGACTTAGTGGTCATATTGTATGGGCAAAGAATACTACAGACGAATTAAATATTAAAAAGGCAAATCAATTGTTGTTTAAAGATTCGCTAAACAATCTTTTAAAAGGAATATAAATGTGATGGACACAGAAAACATAGGCAGTAACAGAGGAGGGTTTTTTTTTTTACACTGGAGCAGAAAAACATGTAAAATGATATTATTTTTGTGTGATGCTTTTATGTTCTGAAGAAAGAATGAAGTCTTAGAAAATGCATCTGTTGATGAAGTATTTCCAGCTTACTCGAAAGTGTTTCGCTTGTCTTTGCATTGTTGACTTGTTTGAGGGGGCTTTGATGTCATAAACATGCATAGTTCACTTATATGACAGCAGTCATAGTAAACAAAGCAATGTGTTACTTCCTCTTGTGTACCCAATGTTGAATGGCAGACTCAAATATCTGAAGTAGATATTCTAGGGATTTTTACGCTACATATGTTACCTTTAATACTGCTGAGGCAAAGCAGACATGAATGTATAATTTTTGTGTCCAGACCGCATCATGATACGGCATCTTATCGACCAACGATACATCCATGTACATATACCCCTGCCCCACCCCAAAGGGTACCTGGGAGACCTTAAGGCGAAACACATCTGATTCACTCAGCTGTTAAACAGAGGATTTGAATGCAATGATTTACAGGCCCTACCACCATGGGTGCTAATCAGGGACATATTCACTTTAACTGTTAGGTTTCCAGGCCACTTATTACTATAGAGTGTATTCTCAGTACAGAATAAGCAATACTTAAGCAATACAGGACTACCGGTAGCTTTGCAAACTGGAATAACTACAGTACTACAGCATACATTACATGTACGCACTTACAAATGCAGCCCTATAAAAATAGCATTCTGTGTATGCTTATCAAAAGGTCCACATACACTAGCTACTGGAATACATCTTCTTTTTTTTAATGTGCATGGTATATCTAAATAGCTACAACATTTATATTAAAGACGGTGTTTAAACTTACCAATTGTGTTGAAAATACCTGGCAAAATCATTAACACAAGTTAGCACTGATTAACCAACAAATGATGTTTTGGGACAGCACATTGAATATTTCAATATATATCTTTTATTCCTGTCTTGTTTTTGACTGTTGCAATTTCAATGTCACTCAAAATAATGATTGCATTTAATTATTTTCCGAGAGTATTTCATTTTATATATGTTACTTTACTTAGAATTGAAACGAAGAAAAGGTCAACATCAAATAAATGTACATTGAGTTGGATATAGTAAATATATCATTTCAAGTACTACTATAGATCATTTAAATACAAATAAAAATTGTGCTTGTAACTAAAATCAATTTGCATTTCTATTGATATTATAAAAAAGAAGTTTGAAATTTAATAAATGACACTTAAATGGTCATGCAATCAATTAAAAGCAAAAAACAACAAATATGAACAGGACTCCACAGTTCCTCGGCTCATTGACTACACAGATGTTTCAAACCAGAGTTGTCATTATTTCTGTGCCCACAATATTAATGATTACCTTAGAAGGTGTACAACATGGTTGTATACTTACAGTAAAACCTGCATATACATTTTTATCACTCAGACCTGCCTACCCTAGAAGAAATTTATGTGTAAAAAAAATAAAATTTTTAACAGTATATTTTTTATCAGAATATAAATTTGCGTGTGTATTTTGATGGCCTTTTGGTGTATTTAACATAACTCATGTGTACAAAATACGCCAGATTACCCTGGGTAGGCAGGTCTGATAACTCAACAAAGGTAGCATGCATTATGTCGGAAGACTATTAACTACAAGTTTGCAGCCTTCCTCTATCCCATTTCAAGGACATTGTGGTTTAAGGCCAGATTTTAACTGTTTACTGGGACAAAGGCTACCCTGGAGCTTTAACATTTGTCAATTCCATGGTTTCAATATTTCAGAATCCCATGGAAACTCTCAGGCCATGAAGCATAAGATACAAGTGCCTTTAATGAAATGACAAGGTACAAGTAGACTATGTCTGTTCCATTGCTACATCACTTTTAAATGTGATATGTGTTAAAATGATGAGCTTTCTAAAAGAAAATATTGGTAGGTTGGTTTGATTGGGGTTTTATGCCATACTTAAGGTTATTCATTTGAGGTCAAGGGTATAAAAATGATGAGCATATTCAGTTACTTATGCTCAAACCCTGAAGTTTAGCATTAAATCACCTCTTGAGTATAGTTAAGCACTTTTATAACCTTTGCCTTGTATTTATGCTCATCTAATTAAGGATTATATGTGAGTTTGATACGTACATTTGCAGGTGTTACTGTAATATTTATTAATGGCCTATGGTGCTCTAGATATAAACAAACCACTGAAATAAGCCTTTTTCAGAGATACACAAGCTTGCATATTGTACATCTAACCACAATAACATTACATCAGCCTTTTTCCAAGCTTAAATCTATGCCTTGTTGAGAATTTTCAAATGCCAAGCAGATCATTTTAAAATTTAATTTTATAATTACATTTTATGTGGTTCTGCACTAAACAGAGAGTAAATTTGAATCTGTTTGAATCTAAAATGTCACCATAATCTGAAGGACACCTGATGTTATTCCAGTAGTAGACATCTACAACATTTTGATTGTTTGTTTGTTTGTTTGATTGGTGTTTAACGTTGTACTCAAGGGTATTTCACTTATATGACGACGCAGACAAAAATAAAACATACAAACAGATCAGCTTCTGTTCCCTTTAGTTCTGAGAACACCAGGGCAACAGAAAGCTCCTCTTTTCTCGCCTCTTACGATCGACCGAGGAAGCCGAGGGAGTATTCTACAGGACTGGCCAACCCACTCCCCCATGGGGCGACCTCTTAATGAGTGTTGTGTCTATACTCTAAAACCTCACAATGAGTATTGCATCAATACTCTGCAATCTCTAGAAGTAAACTGATTCAGAAAGCAGATGTGAAAGTTTAATTGGTACATATTATTTTTTCCTTTGTTAACATTGAAATGTATTTCCGCTGGACAACAGATCCATGAAATAGAAGTTAAATTATCGATACTTCCAGTGACTATTGCCTTGAAAGGATTAAATAAAGTCTTCAATTATGTGTTCCCCTCTAAATTAAGGTTATTTCACTTATATGAGGGTGGTGTGCTTCCAAAGAGTTAACAATAACACAACAATAATAGGCATACATATAATTACTTTAATAGCATACATATCATTCAATTACACCGCCCTTATCCAGAGGGCCTCCTGTGAATTAAATAATCTCGGAAATAGGTCTGAATGGTCATGGCATGGTTGCACTACTTTGTCTTATTCCCATGTACTAATTGATATAACAAAATACAGACACCCCTCCCTTCCCTAAAATAAATTTTAAGTAGAAGTTGATGATAGTACCAGCCAGCGTCTTTACTATTATTGGAAATCTGCTTGTCAATTTTAAGGAATTTTACCTATCAAAATAATCCATTTTTTCTATCTTTACCATGTTGAAATTTAGAAAATCTAACTATCATTTTAACCATTGTTAAAAATCTGCCCGTCAAAAATGACAGGTGGAAAGGTGGTGGGCTAAGACTATGGTTCCAGCCACCATCATTATTTGCATTCAACAAAACTTTTTATCATGCTCCTCCCTCTTCCTCGCCCTCCTTAAATGAACATTAAAAATTAGATGTGAATGATCACTGGATGTAGAGGTGATATGATTTTCACTGTAAAGGGATCTTGGCTTGTACTCAATACTGTTTTAAGGGGAATTGGGTCAACTTTGCAACTACATCCACCTCCCACCATACCCTGTTAAGGGATGAAGGAAGTGGATGTGAATAACCAGTATGGTTCCAATGTCTATTATCTAAATGGGATTTGATTATTGCCTTTCCATTGTGAATTGGTCTAGGGAGTAGGTTTTGAACGTCCATCAGATAACAGCAGTTTAAATGATAGGTCTCTTGATAAAGGTCAGTCACCTTTGAAGTGACAGCTCTAATAGGCTTACTTATGCAATGTATCTTTAATATCTATGAATAATAGAGAAATGTTAAGAGCTTTCAATTTCTCAGTGAATCTTTGAAAGGATCGTTTTAAGTTGATACCTTGTCTCTGAATAAGAGGCCGCTCGCTCTCTATGACATTTCAAACACCTCATTGACATAACATTTGGCTTTTGCACAAGAAGTTATAGTCGTATCAAGAAAAAAGGGTATTTTTTATAAGGTTTTGATTTTTTTTTACATACTACTGTTAATTTGAGCTTGTGCTTCAAAGGATACTTTCCAAAAGTTTGATTCCCAGATCGACATTAAAAAAACCTTTTATTCCAAGACACCTTCACTTCTTATCAAAGGAGCTTCCAGAACCAGTTTAGTTATGGAAAAATTATGGGCGCCTAAAACATTATACGCCCAAATCACTGTCAACATATCATTTAATACTTAATTTTCATAATTGCTGTGTTAAAATCAAGCCCAAATGGTTTAGAGTCAAGATTGTAATCGGATGAATTTGTCAAGATGGGAGCCTGGAAAAAAATGTCTAAAAACTCTCATAGTATCTGTATTACATACTAAAGGAGCTTAATTCCGGCGAGGCCGAGATACAAATTTAACAGCTGTGTCAGAATCATCATTCATTATTCTATAATTTGATAAATGTGAGTTGTTAGTTATTAAAAAATCTGTTCAGTTCTTACAATTAGCTTCCACGTAGAACCTACTTTGTCCACATAGTTCAGGACCTTGATATGTCAGACATCCACCTTTGTCTCAAGGTTAATGTCTTATCGTATGTTATCAGTGTGTACTTTGACTTTGACAGAATCCACAGTTCAGAGTTGTTCATCTGGAAAAGTCGTCATCATAATGCCCTATAGTGGAATGGTTATGGAGAAAGCATTCAATCAACTCTCCAGCATATGTCTGTATATAAGGATGAGAATTGGACAGTGATTGACATGTACTATAACCAGTGTAACAGCCGGCTCCATTATTGGGAAGACGAAACCGCCATTCCAAGCAGAATTTCTGATTAAACTGCCATTTCAATAAACAACTCGACTGAAGATTGAATTGAGAAAAGCTCTCTTGTAGAATCAGAGCTGTCAAGATTTCCAGCAAATATGCAAAATTTTCTTCTGTCTACACACAAAAGTTTCTTGGCATATGCAGAATTTCTGTCTGTGTTCCTACACTTCTTGGGAAGTCTGTATTGACAATGATCCTTACTACAGACAATGGGTTATAAAGTGATATAGAAAATGAAGTGAAGTGGAAGACAAGTTGTCACGTTTAGTCTGTTCCAGCCTAACTTGAACAGGAAATCCATAAGATTTGGCACACCAAAGGTACTAGGGATGGGGAGCATCATAGGCATAAGATATTGGAGATAAGTCATTCAAGATTTCTGGCTTTACTCAAGAGTTCTAAAAACAACAGATTCAATTAAACTTCTTGTTTCAGATAGCCAAACTTATCTAAAAACTTATTTTCATGGTAACATTTACAGTCAAAGTATAGGGTTTACAGAAGTGAAATAATTATTAAACTTCCATCTTCAATTTACTGTTAAGGGGCATCTGGGGCAATTGTCTGAACAGTTATACTGTATCTATGTCATGTGACAGGTGTTGAATCTCTACTATAGGTACTTTGAAAACTTAAACTGTAACAAATCAAGTGAAAAGTATTGACAAAAAGCATTGCTATGCTACTCATTAAATAAAATGCCTTTATTAGCACGACATTTAATTGTAATTAACTCAACCTTTAAAATTGTTCTTTTGTGTTTAACAATATACTTGAAACAAAACAAAAAATACCTTAATATACCTTTAGCGGGGAATCTTGACTCCAAAACAAAAATGGACAATGACTGATGAGAAGAACAATCCAAATTTAAAAAGCTGCAACAAGTTATGCCAATACCTGAGCTCCAAATAATAGTAAAATGACCATGAACAATCCATATATACACAATGAAAAGGTTGCATCTTTACAGCTAAGGAATTCCTTCATAAAAAGGAACTAACACTATAAAAACCATGTGGCCAACATGTGTCCAAGCTCAATTCCAAACCAATGGTACTCACCTAAGACATTCTAATGAATGTTCTACCTAAAGATTGTAGAGTACTAAGAACTCGGACACATTTCTTCTTGTTTTACAAGAGGAAATTTCTGTTTATCTCTAGCCTTTACTAAACAGTAAACATTGGCAATGTGAGCAAGAACTGAGATGAAAACATCAGACAAAAGAAAAAATGTTTCTCATGTCTGCAGGACACAGTTTTTTCTTATATAGTCAACAGCTGCAAGTCAGCTGAAACATGCAAACCTGATATATATTGTTAATCAATCTATAGTCATGTTGACAATTTTTTGTCATTTTATGTTAAAATTTTAACATGAATATTATATTCATAATTTTGTTTGCCAGTCGTCTATCATAACCACCATCATGACAATCAACAACAATACAAAATCTTGCAAACAAATGTGTAACTCTGTGACACAGTTCTATTTAAGTGATACTAAACAAAGCTATAGTAGATACCCCTTGCTGGCCTTTGTGATACTAACATATGTAAAAATGTTCTCTGTCAAAAAACAATGATAGGAATTTAAGTATGTCAATTCACTTAACAACAGGAACAATATGGCCATGGAGGAGAAGTTAAAGCTGTATGTAATAGTAAAACTAAAACCATATGTGAACTGAATGGACCTTTGGAGAACCCACAGGGGGTTTCCTGTAGGTTGAGCCGAAAGCCTAAAGGTTTTAATACATGTACTAACATTAACAGTCAAATTTTATTAGTTTTTAAGAGATTCTCTGTTTTTAAAAATTAAACTGGTCTGACTTAGGTAAATAACATGTTATCTGAATATATCAAAGATGTTTAAGACAATGAAAACATCATATAGTCAGGGGTTCATAGACATCAAAATAAAAAAAAAATTTAAAAAATTGTTACTGAAAAAAAAATTCAGTTTTTTTAGTCATATTGAATTGTTTTCATTTTGTAATGCTCAACTATTTATTTTTATCACACTTAGAAATGGAGTCTGGATTCATTTTTAAAACATGATGCACTAAAATGATGTCTCAAATTGAGTTTATTCTCCAGCTTAACTACCCATTTAGGGTAGCTACCCCTGATAATAGTGTTTTTAGTTGATGCCACCAGGAATTAATTCAGTTGATGGTATACATCAACAAATTTGTCAGGCACAAACTGTCATCAACAGACTCAATTAAATATCAGCAACAAAATATTGTGTAATATCATACTCCAATGTCTTTGTACAAGGTGGTTTAATAACCTCAAACAGAAACACAACAAATGACTGAACACAAGGCTGTATCCGTGTATCAAACAACTCCTGTCACGTCCTAAATCTTAACATTTCATTCCCTTCCTCAAAATTGAACAATTTGGGTTTAAATATGATTTCTGAGTAGAGTGAGTTTTTCATTATCCAATTTCAAAACAATTCTGATGTTACTATGAGACAGGTACAGCGGGCTAACTAACAGAAATATGACAATTTAATTAACAACTAAAACACCAAATACAGTAAAATCACCATATCTTTGTAATTCTTTGTTTGATTGGTGTTAAAAATTATTTTATGGGTTAATTCATATATAGGATGAGGGAGTGTTAACGTCTTAAGTACTCTACTTTATTTAATTTCATGGAAACCCAGGAGAAAACCTGGTAAAAAAAAAACAAACACTCAGGGAATAGGAATTATCCTATGATTTCTATCACATAAATTTGTTCAGCAACTAGAATTTTTTTCCCACAGAAAAGGTAATTTCCTTAATCGTGATAAGGCGAGAAGTGGTGAAAAGAAAATAGATTAAGAAGATAAAAGTAAACAAGTGTTTCCCTGATAAAAATAGATATGAAAGTAAGTGATGACGTGTCAGATAAACAAAAGAAGGCTTCAAGAAAAATCCTATTTTCAGGAATTACTAGGAATTCAGTTAGGCAAATACATGTACACTTTGAAAACCAAATTTCCTTTTTTGTTGTACTTTGTAATACCAAATGTTTATAAACAATTTATCAACTTAATAGAGAAAAAAAGAGAGAAGCACTATGCCAATCAAATTCAAAATGCCAGGATTATAGCTCACCCGTGCTGTATTCATTCATCAAGGCCACCCATCCTTTATTAATGGATGTTTAGAGATAGCTGTAAAATTGTTTCTAAGCTAATTTATTTTAGAGATAACAAGGAGAGAGTGATGATGGTTGTTGAATAGAAAACTAATTTAATGGAGATAAGGAAGGAAAACATGCCATAAACATGAGCCATACTAAACTTTAAGAGGATTATAATGCAAGATTTGATTATCAAATCTATTTATAAAAATAAAGTTTTGCATTTAAATGTTCCCACGTGATGTTGACCTAGAAGATTTTAATTTATGATACATAATCTATTCGAAATGACTTAATTTAATAGCAACATTAATCCGTGTTTAGGAAGCATATAAATTTCCAATTAGCACCAGCTGTTATAAGTTAATTAATCATTTGCATTACTAACTAAATTAACACTGATAAAATGTCCTACAGAGCACAAAGTATTTTTGATGCTTTTTACTGAAGACATATATATATATATATAAAGTAAACAAGAGCCGATTCATCTTTAATCAACATCCTCGTTCCAGTATTAGTTTTGGAAATATGTAAAGTAGAAATTCCATTTATTAGGTGAATATAGTCTTAGACTTTCTTAATTATTTTTATTCTGGATATATTTTTTACTTCATGTTTTTATGTCAATTCCAACTGATTTTTTTTATTAAAAGGAGTTTAAATGTGAGTACTTGGGATGAAGAACTGGGATCAAGTCAAGTGAAAATGAAAGCCCATTTTTCTAATAAACAGTTGTCAGTTCCATGAAGTAGGTTTTGCTTTGAGAAGTTCCATGCTAGAAGATTTGTTCTCAAAGTGATGAGAAATGAAGCTTAGGTGTTTGCTGCTGTAACAATATACTCTGTACTCTATCCACACTGCTGGCTCAGAAACTGGACACCCTGTAATGGCCAGCTGGTTAATCTCACACACATCCAGTACACCCGATAACAGGGTACTGTCCTGGTGAGGTCGACCTGTCAACTTGGACATTTCATGGCTTAGAAGTCATGAAGCTAACACCAGCCAAATCTCTGGCTGGATAAGGGTGTCAAATATACAAGACATTAAACATTCACATTGACAGCCCTGGGCTTTATATTGGTGTAAACTTCTAGTAGATGGACTCCTAGCCAGAAAATCCTGGTATTGTTTGTGAATGGGTGAGCAAAACTATTTTCTATAAACTATTATCTATACTCATCTCAGGAGATATATTTTTATAGAATAAAATATTGGTGAAACATTTACTAATTTTTAAACCAATGTCCTTATATATATTCAATCTTCAGTGTTTAAGGGTCGTTTATGTGTAACTAGATCACAATACATCAAGGATATTGATTGATATGCAAATTGATACTCTATTGGTAAAATAACCTGTGTTTTTAGTGTGTGTGGATTTCTCCTAAAACAAATATGGTTGAACATTATAGATTTCTATGGCTTTTAATATAAGCTTACCACACATTTTACTAAAATCTTTACCACAAAACATTCCGGTTAAATTTAATTGTGAGATAGAGTAAGCAAAATACATTTCCACCTCTTTGACAACAACAACAACCACAGAAATCTTGTGACGCACAGTAGTTATATTGTAGCTACTGCATATTAAATGAGTAATTTTGAAGAACTGTTAGATTTATCAGTAAAAGGTAATTAACATCAGGTCACAAAGCCAGACGGTCGAGCTAAGGTTATCGTTTAAAGAGTAATAATCTTGGGAGTGAAATGTCTCAAGAGAATAACTAAGCCAGACAGTCATCCTTCATGAGAGTCAGAAGGATCCATCTTCATAGCACCTTGACCGCACTGGCCAGCCGCGGTGGAAAGGAGATGAAATCCTCACCAGCCTTCGCATAAAGATAATTTAAAGTAGACACAGACTTACTAAAATTAACAGGAATTAGGCTGTCTTAATATCGCTTTAGGTGAAGTTAAGAAGGCCTTTATTCAATACTGTGAAAGAGAAGATCATTGAAAAAATAAGTGCCACCATGCTTGATTAGTTTTTTGTTTATGTGCGAAACTGCCTTATAAATTTTGCATTTAAATTCGAGTCTCAGCATTGTCATTAACGTTTTTGTTGTTATTTTATAAGGTAAACAACAACATCAATATCATTTGATTTTGATGTGAATGAATAACTCTGCATGAATATAAGCTTACAGAAATAATTGTAGATCCCAGTACTGAGGCCTCATAAATGCCAACAGTAGGGGAGGGGAGGGTTAAATGTGTTTGTATTAGTGTTAACCTCTGTCTTATCTATGTTTCACCAGAGTGGATATTCTATCAGTTAGGATTAAATGTAAAGTTTAAATTGGTGGCAAATACAATGCAGCTTATAAAAAGTTTAAGGACAGTTAAAAAGTGTCAGCCATGGTGTGGAGTTATTAGAACAATGTTTGCTATGGTTGTTAAGATAACTTGTACCAGAGATTCAGATCTTTACAATAACACACGTCATGGAAAACTTTTCCTATGAATAACATGTACACACCCTCAGAACTTTATCGGCATCAGCAAAAACAAAATCCATTTTTTATTATCTAGTCCATTATCAATAGATTGCTTATATTTGTTAAGTGTCTTGTCAATATAATTATTTACAGTGTATGTAAGTTACTGATGCAAACCAACAGGTAGAAAATGAAGGGGTTTCCTCAAGTAAATAAAATTGTGGAAGTTTATGGATGGTGGACAGTGTCAGTTCAGATCTCGAGTACCATATAATGATGTTTTCTCTGGCTGTACAGATAACTGGACAGCAATATTCCAGGAATTCCACAGGTACCACCAAAAACCATACATAGCAGAATAGTGTTTTCTCTTTGTCAATAGCAATAAAATGCCTCACTGGCAAGAAAACCGTATCCTGACAGATTTGAATAAAACTGACAACAAAATGTTTCTAGCATGTCAGTCAAAATAAGCAAAACTTCCCAGATATGTTTATCTGACCAGTATATCACAGACTAACAAATGATGACATTACCATTCATTTCAACAGGTTTCAGAAATAAAATTTATTTTTTACGAAAAGTTATTGTTCCAGCTTATAATATATTATGTCACAAATACCTCACATAATTTATCGCACAAATCCTCTACACAATACTGATATGTATGTTTGGTATTTTTATTTTACTCTAGTGTTTTTCACATAAGGATTTTCCAGACAATGTCTGCCTGATAGGGAACAATAAATTAACTAAAATATAAATCCTTATATTTTTCAAAATGTATTTGAATTTGGATACTTGTTGTACACAATAAGTAAAAGTAAAAATAAAAAAATTATTTCCCATGGTTTTTTCTTGATGGCTCGTTTTGATGTCATGAGCATTGAACATCCTGTGTTTTTCAATGTAGTAAATTTTATTTTATAAACAGTGAAATTGATTGTTTCTTAAATTTGGATGGCTCAGGAGCAGCAAGGTCTTAAAAGATCAATGTTTGAATGTATCAATATTCCTGAACTAAATGTTCAAAGTAAAGTTTAACTCATTTTTTGCAAAAAACCTTAGAGTGTTTACAAGCACCTTGTAACATCATTGTTTTGATTCTGTATCTTTCCGACATGACAGACAAGCCAACACACATGACATCATATTACACCCTGCGTTATCTTCATCAGTAGTTTATATAAGATACCTTCTATATACACCAAGTTCTTACCATAAATACTCCAATAATTTACACCTCTAGTGGACGTCTTAACACAGACAAATCCTATATGACTAGGATGTTCATAGCAGTGTGACATTTACTGTCCGTCTCTTGGTGCCCCGCTGATGTCTGGGGAATCGATTTCCCTACATGTTTCATCTCTGAATTAGTTTAGGTGATCCCGAAATAACAGCAATAGTGTAAATCACAAGGATCTTAACAACACAAATTACATCATTTCCTACTCTACAAGAAAACTTCAAACATGTAGGCGATAGAAACTTGAGCAGAAGTGAGCAGTTAATCACATGCCCCCACAGATATACTTTTTACATATAACATAATTATCCAAAACTTCCAACTCTATATAAGTGTATAACTTATTTTTGTATACATGTAAAGGTAAATTATATTTAACAATATAATGTAAGTACATGTGTAATGTTATATGGAACGAAAGTATTAAATCAATTATCCTAACATGTTCTAGATCCTGTTAACATACAAGTATGGAAAGATATTTATTTTATAAGTCTATGAAATAAAGAACTTGAAGTGGTGAACTTTTCTAGAAGAGCAGAAAAACTATAATCTTTCTTAATCAGAACTGCAAAATAATTGTTTCATTATAAAAGCAAATTTGTCTTTTTATGTCATAAACAGGAAGAATCGATTAAAAAGAATTGGTAATCTGGTGTGACCCTAAATTGTTTACCTCTTGGTAACACATTAATACAGTTGAAAGAGTTTCCTCAAAGTTTTAAAGCATTTGCTTATAAACAAATTGAGACAGATACATCTACTGTTCATCACATGGTTCATATGGCACCTTTCTGTAATTGCTATTTCTAATACACCACAATCCTCTTTCATTATTCTAATATACAGCACCATAAGCTGTGCATCAAATGAGATGAAAAGACACAATAATAAAACAGAATTTGAAATATTTCCTGCATGTAACTTTATGGTGGCTGTTTGTTTTGGGTTTATACAGCAGTATTTAAATTTAGTTTATTTCACTCATATTGTGGGTCAGTCAGTCAATAGGTAAAGGATCGCAGACTCAATGTGACAAGATACAAACACTGACAAGACTGACCAATCAGAAGACAAAATACAAAGACACCAGAAACAGATCTGCATTGTGTTGCCCCTTGGCCTGGAGAGCACCAGGGCAGCATGAAGCTCTCAACCATCCAAGCAAAAAAAACCCCCAAGAAATAACTTTATAAGTAAGATAAATGGCTTAATGTATCCAACTGAACTAGTGTAAAGTGGCATCCTCTCCATTTACATAGTAAACAGAACATGCTCTGGCAGTTGTAAGGGTATACAGCACTGAAGCTATATCAGATAATATTCTGACATGTTTATGTAGCTTCTCAGCTTTCGGGCATGTGCAATATGCAAATAATATGTATTAAAAACTTTGCAAGGATGTCAAAAAGTGTATCTTCTCCAAAACATCAAACGTGACTCAAGTTTGTTTGATTGCCATTTTGACTACATTTTCATAGATATTTTATTTATTTGATGACTGATTGCCCACTTCTTACATTGTCTCAACATGTAGGAGGAAATTTCGTGAAAAATATCTCTCAGATAGCTAGTCCCCTCTGCACTCTCTCGTATACCGGAGATCCAGTGAGTAACTTGAAGCTATGTGAGGCAACAAAGGAAGCTCAGGAGTCCAAGATGCTGACCACTGAACTCTTGCTATGGACCCAACAAGGCTGAAGAGATTATGATATAAAATCCAGTGTATTCATGGTTATTAATAAAAATAATTTCCTGGCGTTAAAAAGGTAGAACTTTTACATAATGCACCAATCTCGATAAACCATACATTTTAAGGCAACAAGTAAAAAACTAGTATAAGTTGACAAGATAGATCCATAATGAAGTAACATGGATATATAAATAATATTTTAAAACATAGGTCTCACCCATGTAGAGGACGTCAGAAAAAAAAATTGCATGGCATGTAAAAGTTTGATTGGAGATATAAATTTGTGTTAGTTATTGGTGCTTACTTGAGGGTTTTGACAGAACATCTGGTAAGCTTATAAACTTCCATTTTTTCAGTTGTAATCTAAATTTCATCTGACTGCGTAGGTGGCACGATTATTTTTCTGCATTACTTTTTTCTTTTGGTTTAATCTTCACTATTTGGCTTTGGGATAATTTAAAATTAAAGTAAACATAAAATAAGCAAGGCTCTTTTCAATGTCAATAGTCAGTTTAATAGTTTTTGAATATACAGATTAATAACTGTTTTCAAAGTTCACAAACTAAACCAGCAATGCTTGTGGAAAAAAAGCCTGAAATTTAGCTGAACCATTAATTGGTGTCAGAAGTTAAAACCTAAAATATGGTAACAACTCTAAAGAAGATTTTCTTGTGACATTTTTTGTATTGCCTTCAAAAGGCAAATTATAGCCAGTAGACATTTGGTTGATACATCTACATATCAGACATTTCAAAATGAACACACAGACTGTAAGCCATTCCACCTGTCTATACATTTATTTAGACAAATGTGTATTCAAATTCCATCAATTTTCCCATTGTGCCTGACCATGCACTCTTTCAAACAAGCAGATTCAATATACTGTGGAAGACACATACATTCCCATTACAAGGTAAGCACATGATGTTCTGCACATAGCTTTTAGTTTCGTATAAAACACCTAATAACTTTTTACCCAATATCACCATAAGAAAGTGTACAAAAAAGTTTAACTAATCTCATCTCGACTTAAAATTATCTTCACCAATGGGACTGTTTTTGTTTAAGAGACTCTGTCCTTTTCATCCCAGTGGAACTAAACAAACAGCTTTTAATTAGTTTCACCGTTTCAAGGTCTGGCTGCCTCAATCACAGTTCAGGTATAGGATTACACAATCCTTTGTCTTCTCACCATCAATACCTTTTTTTAATCCTAAATGGATTAGTTTGAATTTTGGAGAAAAGGTGAAATTGTCAAACATGCTGTAGTAGGATCAATGTCTGTGTTTTGGTTATTTTGGGATTTGATTTTTGATTTGATTTGATTTGATTTATTCACCAATATAACAAATACATTGGGGGGAATAAAGCTCAGTTGAGCTTGTTATATCCCATGGGACATATTTCTGGTACATAAACTTATATTATGGCGAGAAAGAGATTACATCAATATAGTTTTATATGAAATGCAAACAGAAAAGACAAGAAAATATGCATTTACATTACATTATTCTATATAACTTGCTTGTATATAGGATATTTTACACATTAAACAATTCAAAGAGATGCGTTTGTCAACTTTTGTTTAAATAAAGATACAGGATAACTACATGTAGTCCAATCATTCAAAGTTTTATAAACAAATTTTGGTTATATCGATGTGTTACTGTTTGTAGAGAAATTAAAACCGTTGTAATGGAATGAGATTCATTGCATAAATTGTTCAAAATATGATGGCAAAATTTACCTTTTTTAGGCATTGTCACATAAGTAAAATACTTTTTTAGTATGATGGTAATCTCCAGTTAAAAAAACACACCTTTTTCAGGTATTTTCTAATCTTAAGCACTTTCACTATACAATTGACAGTCAAAGAAAATATCTAGCTTTAACTTTTCAAGAAATTTTTTTTCAGGGACCAACCTATTTCCACTTTTAAAATAAGGCATTGTTAAAAAGTGCAGTTATGATGATTATTATCCCTGTCTTATTTTTAAATGCAGACAGATAATTCCTCGTTTCTGATGAACTGCTTTTTCCAAATCTACCCAAACCAAGGGCTTAGCCAAAATCAAAAGTAGGGTGTCTAAAATGGTCATTTTGCTTCACTTGTCAAAAAACCGGGTGTCCAATTTGACAGTTGTCCCATCTCCTGCATGTTGAAGTTTCTTAAAACAGGGTGTCCAAATGAGGCAATTGTTCACTTCAGGGTGTCCAGGTGGACAGGTGTCTGCCTAAGCCCTTGACCCAAACTTCATAACAATAGTTTCATTGTATGTTAGATTCGTGCATTTTTTCTGCCAAACTACATGGATAGTTGTGCTGTGGTTAAGCCCATATGAAGCTGATATGTTTGTGATGCCAATTTATTGTGTCTAGCCTTTGTTTGTTCTTTACGGTGCCAAAGGTGTTTTTCTTCATGCACTGGGCTGGCATGTCTTCCTATGAGTGGAATAACCTTTAGTACATCTTAAGAGAAATAACCTTGATTATGGTGCTGAACCCTAATTCAATTAATTATCTGACAAGTGTTTTGTTAACAGTTAAAGGTACCTGTGGACGGAGGAAAGCCTGGAATGACAGTGAATTTTCGTAAATTATTATTGCTTCAATGTCAGCGAGAGTTTGACCGAGACAATAAGCAGGAGGACGACTACGTGAAAAAGATCAAGGAGATTGAGCAGGCCGAGGTGAGCAACAGACCTTCTTACCACTAGAGCACTTGCCTTTAATCTAAGGGTTGAAGATGGTTGCCTTCAAAAGCTTATTATTTATTATTTATTATAAACAAGTGGTTTTTCTGCCCTTTTAATTCATCTGAGCAAAGACTGGAAGTTTGAATGGACTATATAATACCAAGGAGGAATCCTTTCTAAAGTGTTTGTTTTTTTACTTGAAGTGAAAATCATGGTTACTGAATGATCAATATTTCTCAGAACAGATGCTCACTTAAGAATAGTATCTCAAAATAACAAATTCCATCAAACCAACTAGGTTTCTTGATCAAAATGCAATTCTGAAGATACAAATTTGAATCTCTTGAGATTTGAGTAGTCTCCCCTTACCCTTTTCATCAACTTTTTATTTTACAATATTATATATCAGTGTCTTAGCTAGGATTGGAAATCTGTCTGTCAAAAATCCCTATTTCAAGGAATTTCATCTTTCAAAAATCCCTATTTCAAGGAATTTCATCTTTCAAAAATCCCTATTTCAAGGAATTTCATCTTTTAAAATGTCTTGTGTTTCTATCCTTCACATGTTAAACGTAAAAATTTATTATTGTCATTTCACTCATTTGAACCATTTGTAGAAATTGACAGGTGGATTGGTCTGTAGCTAAGACTGTAAAGAACCAATCTTTTCAAAACCAAAACAGCTTGGTCACCTTCTGTTTATGATGACATTTTACCTAACGGAAACACCGTGAAGGTTTTACTATCACTAGACTGAAACAGAATTAGAAGAGTTGCCATACTGTGTGGATATGTGTCTACAAACCTTACAGTACCAAGCTAATGTTAATAAAGTCATGATGCTTTGTTACAGGAAAGTGTACAGGCTCAAATGAAAGAAGAATTAGAAATAGAATCTACTCGAGCAAGACGACGGTCTCTAGGAAATATCAGGTATGAACACTTGCAGTAAGGTTTCTGGAGAAATGTTGACTTTGTATGTGTGAGAAACTACACATGTTTGCGCTGGGGATGTGAGATGACCTTTAATGATACACAATTTACCACAGGTCTATGGTCATGAAGCTGTATCGACTGTACTGTTGGCAAATTTATATCGAACTGAAGCAGCAATGATGATTGAAGTTATCCCTGTCTGAACATTTGATGTCGACAGTTAATTCCTCGTACTGAAAGCTGTTTAAGTATTGGTTTTAAATTTCATGTCAGTTTTTTTACATTTGATACCCCAAAAAAACGTTCAGTTAAATGGTTGTCAATAAAAATGGCTGCCTGACACAAAGAGGCAATTTTTGTGCTTGTGTATACATATGTATCCATGTCAATGTTGAATATTGTCTTTTCTCTAGTCTATTTTAGTGTTTCTCAAACTGCAGAAAAAATACAAAACAAAGTGAACTTGAATGCTTCACCTATTGGACTGGCAGGTCTTCGTGGTGAAATTTGGTATGGTGCAAAACAGCAATTGAACAAACATAAAATTGAAATATGTACGACACCCAGTAGGCAGTGCTTTGGTGAATTGAACGGTAAACACTAACCAGGCCTTCAAATTTTATGTTTCAGATTTATAGGAGAATTATTTAAGTTAAAGATGTTGACGGAGAACATTATGCATGGCTGCGTTGTAAAGTTACTCAAATCACATGACGAGGAAAGTTTAGAATGCCTCTGTCGACTCCTTACAACAATTGGCAAGGAATTAGACTCGGATGAAGCTAAAGTAAGTGAAGATAAATGATTTTTGTATGTTTGGCGTAGATGGTTTTTTCTTTAAACAAACAAACAAACAAAAACATGCCCTTAATGTTTCTTGGTTAGTATTTTTGTTTTGCTGAAAAGCCCAGTAATAATATGCCATCTGTAGGAGGACTTCTTGTAGCCCTCGTACTCTTGGAGATCGTGGTTTTCAGAAAACCTCCGTTTTGGCATGTTGTAATCGTCTTGTAAGTGAAAATATCCCAGAGCACAATGTGAAGCTTAAATATATCGGCTTTTAGACTGGAAACCTTTGATGGAAAAGTTAATCCATATTTTACCAGTAATACCTTCTTATCCTTAGTGTTGAGATCATGTATAAACAGCCAATGATGATTGAAGTTATCCCTGTCTGAACAGTTGATGTCGACAGTTAATTCCTCGTACTGAGAGCTGTTAAATTATTCCTTAAATTTTGTTTGATTATGGTTTAACGTCATACTCCGGGTATTTCACTTATAGAACAGATTGTCCGCTTCACACTGTTCCTTGCCTAATTACGGTGGAAAACCATGATGAAACCTCCTAAAAACCACCCTCATGATTGCTGGAGCCACATCATGGGACGCCCTCATATACGTTATTTCTTAATCTGGACACTTAATTCAGACCATTTGAGCTCTAACATGTTATTTGTCTGCAATTTTTTTATTTTTTTTTAATTTATACAAATCGACAAGGTACTACATGTACATCTTGTGTTGACTTCTGTTCTCACAATTAAGTAACTAATAGCCCAATAAAATTTGGACATACTTCACCTGACCTCAAGCTATTTAACTCATTCCCTCCCACAAAACTGTGGGTACCAAATTCATATGTAGAATTCGTCCCCAGCAGAAATTCCTGCTTTTCATGCAACATTATTTCTATATTTCTCCTTACTTTATACATCTAACTTTTGTCATTTTGAAACCTGAAAAAAAGAAAAGTTTTATTTGGCATGTGTATCGGTTTGTCAAAAATATGGCTAACCACCCACCAACTATCACTAATTTCATGATGCTTATTTGTCTTTTCAACAAAGTCCATCTACAATTGACACATATCACTTAAAAGCTTGTGCTGCAAGTTGTATACTTCCATTTTTTAACGAAAATATTCCAAATTATCAAGTTGATTGCCTAGTGCCAATGGAAAATTATTCTCATTTGAAATAATACAACGCTATTGAACTGTAAACAGCCAATGATGATTGAAGTTATCCCTGTCTGAATATTTGATGTCGACCGTTAATTCCTCGTACTGAGAGCTGTTAAATTATTTCTTAATGTCTTGAATTCTTCACCAACCATCGTGACAAGTGAAGTTTCTCCTCTCCACGGCCCAAATGGGAAGCCTTCTCCTATACCAGGAGTGGTCGGTTGGAGGGAGCTTCATGTTGCCCAGGTGCTCTCAGAGCGTAAGGGTAACAGGAAGCTGATCCGTTTGTGGTATCTGTATTGCGTCCTGTTATAGTCCTGTATTTGTCCCGTCCTGTCTGTTTGCTGTAAGTGATGTTGAGGGTGGTTTCTTTCACCCATTGGGCTGGCACGTCATCATATAAGTGAAATACCCTTGAGTACGACGTTAAACCTCAATCAAACAAACAAACAAAATTTAAATAGCTTCTAAAATTATAATTTTATGGACGAATTTACATAATGTAGGGCTGATGCATTATGCCAATCTAGGTGCTTTGGCTTACATGGTTGACGCACTGACCCAAAAATTAAGCTTTCCTCTGGATTGAATTATTCCTGGCTCCGTCGCACAGTAGTTTAACGCTATGATGGAAATGGTCAGGGAGATTCCCCTTGCTGTGATGCTCTCGGGGGGGAAAAGGGCCAACAAAATGATGATCTGGGAAGAAATCTCATAAAAATCCCCTTTGTGATTGCCGGAGCCACATCCTGTGACTTCCTCATATTCTTGAAGTCAAGCATGTGAGCAGTATGATTAAATATTATCAGTAAGCCACGTCCCATTCATGAATTAATAAACATTTGTATTTATTTCTAAGAGCAGATGTTTAAAAGATATATCATTTGACAAATATACGCACTATGTACTTATAACCTAGCACCATAATAAAAGTTTTTTTGCAAGTTAACAAAGATATTAACTATTGACTGTTTATGTGAAAAGCAACATGTTTAATACATCAACTGTTTATTATCCGCTTCACCTGTGTATTTAAACGCTATTAACCAATGAAATCAATTCCTGATATATTTAGTTATCAGTCTCTGTGATATG
Organism: Mopalia kennerleyi; assembly: GCA_034783855.1. Classification (NCBI taxonomy): domain Eukaryota; kingdom Metazoa; phylum Mollusca; class Polyplacophora; order Chitonida; family Mopaliidae; genus Mopalia; species Mopalia kennerleyi. The sequence goes on along the minus strand of JAVFBX010108622.1, from coordinate 4,279 downwards.
TCTGTGTTAACAGGTCCATTTGGGGAGCAGGATGATCAACAGGTGTTTGTACAGAAAGTAGTACCAGAAACAGATCAGTTGTTTATTAGACTTTCTTCAACCGGCCAAAGGTAAGCCTAGCAATTAACATACCTGTATATCGTGAAGTTGAGGCCTATTATTGTTGTCCTTTGTTATTGTGTCCTCTGGCTGTAGGCAGTATGTATGTAGCCGTATCATGCTGATTTACATAGTACTGGATGAACATTATATATATTTTCCCAGCCTAGAAAAACACTTTCTTCACTGTGTTAATGTTGTTATGTACTGTAGAAGTCCACAGCTGATGTAAAATACCTGGAGCACTACACCAGTGGATAAATCAATTCTTTATTTGTATAAAGAAATAGGTTAAATTTGTGGAATCAGACTATGCTTTGAGATTTTTTCATACCAATAACTTCTAACAGTTTGGACAGAGAAATCAGCTTTACCACACGGGGTCTTTCATGTTATTTCTGTGGACTGGCCCAAAATTAGAGTGTCCTAACTTCTAGAAGTTATAGGTAACTTAAAAGTTTTGCTTACTGGTATGTCAATGTTATGTTGAATTTTTGTAAAAAGTGTTCAGTTGTTACATATTCCAGAAAAGCCAGCTCGTAAAAATTAAATAGACTTCGATTTTATTGTAAAACCAGAGAATGGTGTAACATAATTACTTTTAGTTTTAAGATGTATAATTCATACCTTTTACTAATCATCAACATACACTGTACATCTGGATAATGAGATTGGTTATTTCATGAAAAGCTGCTTTAACATTTATGCCTTCTTACGTAAAAAGATAGCGGATTTATATAAAGTACATTTCTTGTGGATAAATTTTGGTATTTATTGACATAGACAATAAATAAATAAGCCACTTTAATAGAGCCACAAATGACAAAAGATGTTTATTTGGAGGTTCCGGGCCTGATCCAGGTCAAAAGTTGAGCATTCATCATTTACTATTCAAGCAAAACGAGGCCACGGTAGAGAGGCCCACTTAGGCCCCATGAGTGATAAAAGTGGTGATCATTGTGAAGGAATAGAATTCACCTCCGGCTCCGGCAATCTTGGGGTCGGTTTTTACGAGGTTTCCTCTCGGTTTTCCACCATAATAGTGAAAGGAACATTGTGTAGTGGACAATCCGTCATCATATAAGTGAAATACCCTTGAGTACGATGTTAAACTCCAATCTTAGCTTTTGAGCAATTAAATATATATAATCAAGTAGCTATATATGCTTTGTTTTATGGAAATATGGGAAGGTGCCAGATATATTTCACTATAACAAAAATTTGAGTGGGGTAAAGGGTTTGAATGCCCAAACTGGTGGCGCCCAAACCCTGTTAAACATTTTGAAAATGACCCGGAATCCGGCCCTGAGGTTAATGTGTTCCGGAAAGAAGACAATAAATGTTTAAATATACAAAAACACACCCTATGCGCCTTCGTATAGGTTTCAGGTCTGAAGGGCCATCAAAGTGGCAGTCCTCTAGCACTTGGCGCTCGGGACAAACACCTGTATGTTTTTTATACTGCCATAGTCATACTTGGTAATTAAATGGTTAAAAAATCTGACCAATAAAGTGTACTGCAAAGAGAAACTTGTTTTTTTGTATGCTTGAGTTGTTTATCTCTGTTAAAAGTGGGGAAATTGTTAAATTGATGATTACGTTTTGAATTGCAGAGTGTGTGTAATCCAGTCTGTAGATAACAGTACAATAAGTGCCTCCTGTGTCCATGAGTGTGAGGGGTCCAGTAGGATGGGTTCCAGACCCAGGAGATACCTATTTACTGGACATTCCAATGGAAGTATACAGGTTAGCTTTTTGAAAACCTATCTCACATGGTTTCATTTTTTTATCTCATAGAAGTTAAAACTTATTGAACATGATGTTTTGTGAGGTTTTCATGTGAAGGTGGTCTCAGAAAAAACTGTCATCATCAGAATCAGTATTCCTTATTTGTCTGCATTGTAGTGTATAGCGTGATCCCTTTAATATGATTATCAACCATATTCATCATATGTATGATCTGGCAAGAAATTTTTAACCTAAAATTAGTGGTCATGAGAAATTTTACATTTTTTCCAGGGCTGTGCGGTTTTGTTTACACACCTTCTATAACTGTTAACACTCCCACTAATTGTTAGCATGTACAAACCTCAGAAGGAACATAATTTCCAAGTGTTATGGGGGCCGTGGCGTACTGGTTAGCAAGCGCGCTTTCTAGCGCCTACTTCGATTTACCGTTCCCAGGATCAAGTCCGTCTGTTGACCATCAGGTATATGAGTGAGTCTAAAAAGGTGGCTCCGGCAATCGCCAGGGTGGTTTTTACGAGGTTTCCTCTTGGTTTTCCACCATAAGAGGGCAAGGAACAGTGTGAAGTGCACAATCCGTCGTCATATAATTGAAATACCCTTGAGTACAACGTTAAACACCAATCAAACAAACAAAACAAATCAAATGATCATGAGCGAAGGTTTGAGCTCCGTGTCGTCTTCTCTTAATCAGAATGTGAGTGAAATAAGTATGGTGTTAAAGCCACAATCAATTGTTCATTATGACTAAGCGCGGAAGATTTATGGAGTTTCAATATCTACTTTGGTAAGCTATAAACTATATAGCCCTTTTCTCTTTGTAGATGTGGGATTTAACAACAGCAATGGATATCTTGAACAAAGGGGAGCAAGGTATGGTCTCAGTTTCATTTTACAAACTTTGTACAAATAAGTTCTTGTCTGTCAAGCAAATTCGTTTATTTGATTCGTCAATTTGCAGGTGTAAAAAAAAATTGACCACTCTGTTTGATTCTTTATGTCACAAAATCTCATTTCACATAGCTCAACTCGTGGCAATACTTTTTTTCTTTTTCTAATTTTAAAGTAAATAGAACCATGTCACACTGTAGTGCGAGGGGCTCAGACGGTAGTATTTGAGTTATTCTCTGATGGGCATCTTTTTAGTTTTTGCCCATCAGAGAATAACTCAAAACATGTTTCTATTTACTATTTGCTTAAAATATATATCATCAGATTGATTTGTGCGTAATATGCCTTATATTTCATTCAATTCTCGGATGACAAATATGCTTGGACTTTTATAGACTAAATGTTTATTATTACTAAATTTACCAGACATTGTCTATATCTGTTTGGAAATACTTTCTGAATACTGCATAATGTTTGAAATGATTAATCAGACATCCAAACGAGCTGATGGATGGTGATTGTTTCAAATTGGTATTTAAGCAAATTGAATAGGTATAGGATATTTGCAGTTTGTCCAACCTTGGACATAAAAGTAAAGGATATGGTATTAAACTAGGCTTGTGTGATACAATGTATCGTGAATATCACTGGAGTCTATAATTAAGCCTCCTTTTTAGAATTGACAGAAGAATTGGGATATTAGCCTGAAGCTTGTAGTGTAAGAATAAATCATATTCTACGCATGTTTTACTGCTGACCTATCGAATTAAGATGTCTTTTGTAATATGTTTTTCAGTCTCTTCTCAACCTGTGGTTTCTCACGGGGGGCCTTCAGCAACCGAACTGGTAAAAGTGTTAGACCAGTGTGATTTGATCCATTCACGAGGCTCTACACCATGCGTCAGCCCCTCACCCTCCATCATGTTACCCCAACTACAGGGCTCTCATTTCAACCGGTGTCGCAGTATACCCCCAGGAGGCTGGAGTGGAGGGGCTTCCAATACTCCACCCAGTGAGGGCTCCACCACAGATGTGCGGGCACAAGTCACTAAATTCTGATTATGTGAGTGAAAAAGACTAGTCAGCAGAGTGAATATTCACAAATCTTGAGTATTATACTGCATAAAGTTATTCATTAAATTTCCTTGTGTATAATATAAGTATGTGACCAATCTAATTTCACTGGAGAATCTGTGGTAATGTGTTACCAACTTACCATGTAGTATTTAGTTTAAGTTAGGAATGTGCATTTGACCGTGAATCAACACTTCTTCTTTGATGATAAAATTTGTGTTTTATGTTGTGAAGTGATTCTGCTATGTTTCCAATGTTTGTTGCCCATGACATCAATGGAGGCTTTCTTAACTCTTTGAATCCTACGCTCCACTGCAGTCGAGCTACGAAGAACCTGTATACGGCCGAAGCTCGACTTGAGTCGAGTGATAGTACACCTGTCAAATGACGCGGTGTAGAGCGGAATCCCCGTAACTAGGATATTCCTAACCTTAACAGCGGAAGTCACGTGGTTCTGGGGAAGACCTTT
>JAVFBX010108511.1:0-16077 GCA_034783855.1 Mopalia kennerleyi | reverse complement strand
CTCAGTTTGTCTTGTGAATATAATTGTTGTAGAGATCGAATATTGCACCGCAGACGCTGATTTGTTAGGATTTCTATTTTAATGACTGATTCTGTATTTTTACAGACAAGGCACAACTGAAGATTATGCTTTATCTTGGGACTTCGTCTTCATTAAAAAAACTTTGGATAAAAATAACTTTGTGATAGCAGATCAATGCAGAAAATCGCAAGAAAATCTTTTAATTTAACGGGGTTGTACCTTGCAAATATTTGAGGACAGATTTTAATTCCCTTCGTCTATTTAAGGTGCACTAATGAGATCACCCCTGATGTATTGTTCAAAGGGATATGACGCAGCATGTCTTACGTTAAAGCAAAAAACCTGTTAAATGGAATGCGCTTCGTATTTGCACGGACTGACTGAAACCCATTCCTCTAATAATGTTTTGCAGGTCATGTGTAAATAATTGAGGGCAATTGCAAGTATTTTGAAAATTACATCATCCCCAACAAATACTGCACCAGGAATTTCAGACCCTGGGTATGATAATGTATGTCCTTGGCTTGGAATATTGTTGTGCTTTTTCTCGACATATCGAATGCCTGTTCCCGAATATTTGTCTCTTTGACTTTAACATAAACTACAGTTATTTCCCATCGGTGTCTCAGTTCTGATTTCACCTTCGTCACATATCAACTTCGCACCAAGGGTAAAATGTCTGATCTTTCTCAATTTGTATTACCATGCAGTAAGGTTTGTTTGTTCGCTTGTTTGAGGTTTAACGTCGTACTCAAGAGTATTTCACTTATATATGACGACAGACTGTCTACTCTGTGCCTTGCCCTATCATGATGGAAAACCGGGAGGAAACCTCGTAAAAACCACCCCCGCAATTGCCAGAGCCACATGTTGTGACTCGCTCATATACCTGAGGGTCGACAGAAGGACTCGATACTGTGAACGGTACATCGAAGTAGGCTTTAGAAAGCGCATTCGCTAACCACTTAGCCACAGCCCTCCATGCAGTAAGGAATAACATTTTTACTGACTTCAGGGTATATGTTGTGAAGATTCTTCTGGACTTTTAAGTTGTCTTACACCCTGCCAAGACTGAACAATGTATTTAGTAAATTTGTGCTCGATTTTAGACTGAGCAATGGGCTTTTTGAGTGCTGTTTTTGCTTCCCTGCCTACAAATGCGTTTTCGATGCTAACCAGATGACTAGGTATCCAGCATAACAGGAATTCTGCGCGACTGGCTTCTAGCTATCTATCTTGATTGAGAATCTGAAGAATATCTGACAGCTTTACCTTAAAGCTATCGACAGCAAAAAGGGAAGACATCGAGTCACTGAAGATAACGGCTCTCTAGAGATAATCCTTGGCTATTAGGTCTGGAGGCAGTGAAATAGCATTGACGTGAGCAGGGAAGGCCCGACGTTTGTTTAAAAACAACGAACATGTTTCCGACTACTTTTGATCTTGAAGATCAAAGAAACGTCTGGGTTTTGGAATCTGCCAAGGCCGAGAAGACGGGAAAGAAACAGGTGCAATGTCTTATAAAACAATTCTAGTAATTGCATGATGTGGTCTACACTACGATCAACACAATCTGTAAATGCTGGACCAAAACACAGTTGTAAGCAGAGTTAAAAGGGTAGGATTTTGTAGGTTTCCTTCAGAAGTTGTACCGTAGTTTTAATATTTTTACCTAAGCATGCTCGACACTTAACGCCGAACACCAAGTCGTGCCACACGTGCGTCGCTTTGTTTTTAGCGTGGTTCTAGTTTTAGCTTTACAAATACGCAGATCGCTCACATTTTCTAGCTATGAGTGGTTACTAAAATGACGCTCATCCATTGTACTGTCATTTATGGCAATTTGACAATTATTATTAGACCTAGGTTTACGTTTGGACTTTGGGTTAGTGGCCGTAGAATGGCGAACCTCTGGGGCAGATGGCTTTTTAGTTTTGTGAGTTTTTGATGAATTTGATCGGTAATTTTACTTTGTATATCAGCGTTTCTGTAGTATGACTTAAGAGTGTGTGTGGTAGTTTGTGATTGTCTCTGTGTTATATTAACAGCAGTAAGAAGTGTCTGTGTACCAAAAGACACATACACTTTCTTAGTGATATTGGCATATTTCTTAGATGAACCTTCAGCATCCGTAGCCACGGCAAGGCACCGTGCTTCAAGATAACCAACGTTATTTTAAGCTTTTATTTCCTCAAATCTCTCATGACTTTCTCCAGAGCATCGAACGCATATCAAACAACCTTTACATCAGGTTTTGCCATGTCCGGATTTGTGACATTGAAATAATTTTAGTGGGTTGGGGATGACCAGCGTACAATGAAGATGTGACCTGTAACTGTAGATAAATCGAGAGTAATCATGAATTTTTTTAATTTTACATTGTTTCCATCCTTTTTTGTTCTGAATCGCTTGACGTTAATTATCCCTTAATCACTTATTTTGAAAGACCAGAGAGATCTCTGCCTCGGATGGTACCTTAACTGCTGTTTACAGATCTATGCGGTGAAATAAATCGTAACAGGACACTTTCATAACTACCTGTTGGCGTCTTGCGCAATGCACAAGAATATTATCGACATGATCCTTGGCAGAACTAATACATAAACAGTGTTGTTTTCTATCGAACCATGACCCCCCGCTTTCTGTCAACAAAATTTCCCGTCAATCACCAGGATTCCCATTCTCCTCAGACACGGAATGCGATTTTCGCCAAGCACTGATGAGTTGTTTACTAATTTAACTTCACGACTCACTGAGCCCAGGAGACCATTGGTATGAGAATATACCTAAAAGGGTTCACACATGGATCTAAATATGTCTGTCTTTTATTGCAGATCTTACAACCTTGATGTTGTCTTGTATTGTATTGTGGGAAGTTTAAGCCAGATGGAGAATTTGAAAAATTTGAAAAATTCTCCTAATGTAAAGCATCGTCCATTGTGTATTAAATTGTTAACGCTTGTCATTGTTTTTATGTCATTAATATCAATTTTTCTTGGATTCCCCATCGTATAGAAGAAAAGGATGCAAATTAAATAGATAATCATTGGTATTTTTATATGTAGTTATTAAAATACATTTATATAATTCTGAAGCTCTAGGCAATCCTTCTCATTTTAATTCCATTAAATTTCGTTTATCCTGACATGGTTTAAACATTTTTTGTTTCACTGCGATGCGCTTAAAGAAGAGAAAGTCAAGAAAGTTCCAGTATCTGTAAATTATTATTTATTCACAAGATAATATCAGACAAATTGTTCATGCCACAGGCACATCGTGACAAACAATGATCCATTGCTTTTTATAAAGCCCTGTCTAATGTTATTTCAATTACTTTACGGCGTCGTAACCCAAGAAAAATTGACTCTAACAGAACAAGACATGTGAAGTGTTTTTCTGTGTAAAGAAAGCTTTGCTATGCCCCAAAGAAACTGCACTCAGCTGGGAGGGCGTGTCATAATATATAATAAGATTAAATAAACGTATGTGATAAAGTTGAAATCAACATGAGTTAGCTCGGAAGAGAACAAGCCAATCAACACCGTCCAGCCACATACGAACAAAATAAACAACAACTTATCAACCATTCAATTAGATGCAGAGCTCTGTGTCTCTCATAGTCTACCATACAATGTAGCCTTATTTCGAGATACAGAGTTAATTTAAAGTTTCTTTTACTTACCAGCAAATATGTGTTCAATTAGCACTGTCCAATAATATTTGATATAATGATCTTTCTGGCACATTTTATATGAAAACTTGACCGGAAATCGCCCATTAGCCTTTTTAAAAATACGGAAATACGATTGAAGTATATGTTGCTAACCTGCTATTTTTCTCTCTTCCACCTTGATTGCAGACTTGGAATTTTAATAGAAGGTCCTGTTATTTCCACTTTCTGGCACGTTTACCTTATAAAATGATAAAACCTGTATTAAGTCTACTTAATTGAAGCTTTGATCTATATTCTTCAAATCTCGACGAAGGACAATTACACAAATTGGTGCCTTTAAACTCAGTAGCTACCACCCAACCAATCTGCCAACCATCCAACCAGCTTAAACAACAACTGATTTTGGCTGTAGCATGACGCGGGAAGACAAATGTCATAACCTAAAGTATATATCCCTGTTATGAAGTCTTTATTTCTGAAGATATGGCTTTGTTGATCACACTGTAATATACAGAACACATTAAGAAAATTGGCAAGAGTCTGGGGCGAAGCGCTAAGCCTGCCACATAACGCAATGGAACGCTAACATAATCTGCTTAAATTGCCTTTTGCCAACAAATCTATCGAATGGCGAACAACTATTCACACCAGTTAAAATTACAAGTTGTGTTTCGACACGTACGTGTATGTAAACATTGCAATTGCACCGTCCAATTGTAATTGTACCAACAAAAAAGGGATTGCGCTGCGCTAAACACATTGTGAAATGCTTTCTTATCTCAATAAAGCTGAAACCATATTTTTTTCTATTGGCGTTCTTGAGAAAGAATTTGCAGTATTAAGTGGAAAACCGACTGGAAGTCTCGACAAATCGTGACATGCATGGCCAAACGTATGTACATCTCGTCAAAGAAGTATGTCCGTGTCAGATCCAAATTTGACAAAATTCCAGTAATGATCGCTTCGATGAAAAAAACGTTTGTTAACATTAGAAACCTATAACAAAGCTATAACCTGGGTGGACATGCAAACACAAATGTAGTTTGCCACTAACAGTTGTAAAATATCATTTGTTGTGGAGGAACTAATGATTGTATTGAAGCAATAACCAGTTAACCTGTTTATAACATGTGACATTTTGTTACCTACGTTCGATGTAATATAGATAAAAAAAACCCCGAACTAATGCCTTTTTACTTTAATTATGTCATTATTTTGTCAAAACGTTTGTATTAACTATATCAGCTTTATCATTTAGGTTTTTGATAATTAGTTATAACGACTGATTTTCGTGGGTTTTGGGTCGCCATTTATCATAAAATCAACATTTGGTTTGTTGTATCTTTTTTTATTCAGAGCACCAGTTGTATGGAATGATGCCGATGTGTTATTTCCAGGTCCTTTTCTATTGCAGAAAAATAATCCTTTACTAACTTCATAGTTATGGAGTAAAAAAGAAAAATATTCTGTAAAAATCATGATCCGTTATTCAATTGGCTTGAATTGTATAAGATAGTTTTGTGATACATTGTATAAAAACCAGAGATATCATGATTCATTCTGCAGAATGCATTTTTACTGTAGTGGCAGTGCGCTTTGTTCTCCAATGCTTGTGCTGTTTTGCGATACTGATTGCAATAAAGATCGACTATTATATCGTTGACATTGTGTCGAGCAGGTTAATACATTCTTGTTTTTCTATGAAAGGACAAAGCCTTAAAGCACAACGACTTGGCCTAAGGACACAGCCTGTCAGTTGGACGTTAGTGTGGACAACCGTGGTCTATAGCCGTATTGATTTCCTATTAGATGCACAGGGAATTGTGTTAATTGACGAGTCCCTGCATGAATAAAGTCTCTGCTGACAAATCTCGTCCTCATTTCCGGTCAGACCTGGGAAACCCTTGTGGTATGTATTTGGAGTCAAGTTTCAACGCTTTTTACCTGTTCCTGGTGTGAATGCGGAAAAACGTCAATAGAATGTAATTCGTTGTCAATAACCTCTTTTAACAGTTAAACCCAAGCTTGTACAGGTTTCGCGTGGCTAGAAACGCAATGATTGATACGAAGTAAAATACCTACCAGGGCTTCTACGGCTGCCAATGTTTGCGGAATGTGACCAATAAAGGATCGACACCACTCAGGAATTTGTGGACTTCTCATCATTTAATCTGATGCACATTGTAAACAAGTCTTTCTGTTTTAGTATGTCAATTTACAAAGGAACTGCCACACCGTCAAAGTCTATTGGTAGAACAATGAACATTAAAATGTGTTTGGCGAAGCTGCTGTTCTTATCGGGAATGGACCGTCATTGCCAGAAATGTCAAATACACCTCCTTTAATAGTTTGTATCCAGCAGAGAGGCAATAGAGACCAATTGGCCCCATAGCAATATAATCAAGCATAAATACTTTAAAAGACCGGGCTAAAATAGTTTCTACTTTTGTTTCGATTACAGAAATATATAATAATTTCGATATACTGCAATGAGATAATTCCGCTAAAATCCAGAGTACTCCATGTATTATTAACTTGTATATTAAAATGCCTCTTATTTAAGAAAGCACATATCAAGTTATTTTGTTCAATTCTGAAGAAAATATTGACATTTACATTGCTAGGTGTGAAACTTAAACAAATATTCCTGGAGATGAAACTGTATTACGGGGAAATAGCCATTTTTGATATAATACGATATGAATTTCATGGGCGAAATATAAATAACTGTAATCATGACTAGAATGTGTATAAATTAAACGCAGCTACTAATGTATATCCACAAATAATAAACTTTAACTCTTAAAGCAGTTTATGGTATTGTACTGAATTGTATGTGTCCGATATCCCATACCATGCACACAGTTGGTTGATTGTGTATTCACCTGACACAAAATTACATTTTTGGCCATTGTAGGCATAGAGTTATCCTGGCATGAAGTGTACTAGTGCTATAATGGTGTATAGCGTGTGTCGATTGAAAATAGTGAGGACCAAACTGGAATGGAATGGGCTGATTGTGAACAGAGTTAAATCTAAAAATATATTCACCATGCCTTTCTGAAAAGAATCATTGTATATAAGGACCGTTTATTCGGATGTGGTGCATTTACACGTCTGAAGTCATTTAAACAGGGACCGTTTACTCGGATGTGGTGCATCTACATGTCTGAAGTCCTCTAAACAGGGACCGTTCATTCGGATGTATGTTGAAAGTAATGTTTGGTTTCCTGTGTATCTTAATGGATATCAATTCTAAGCTACAAATCGGGCTCCAAACATCCTCATGTCGTTACAGTTAAGGCTTTGCAAGCATCATATGGTAGCCTATACCTGTTATGATAGTATTTCAGTGCAATGTCATTATGGTGTAGTCGGTAATTCCCGGCGATTACCATGACAAAGCAAAACACCAAATATATCTTTCTTAGGGATACTGGTGTAGGATTATTTTTGTTGAAGATTTCACCACACACATATTCGGCCCGCGGCTGTGGCGTAGTGGTTAGCGAGTGCGATTTCTAACGCCTTGTTCGATGTATCGTTCACGGAATCGAGTCCGTCTGTCGACCCTCAGGTATATGAGTGAGTCACAAGATGTGGCTCCGGCAATCACAGGGGTGGTTTTTAAGAGGTTTCTTCCCAGTTTTCCACCATACTAGGGCAAGGAACAGTGTGAAGTGGACAATCCGTTGTCATATAAGTGAAATACTCTTGAGTACGAGTCAACGTTAATCCTCAATCAAACAAACAAACAAAATCAATGACATTGTTTATCTAGCATTACAATATCTGAAAAATAGTGTCCTGGTATTGAGAAATTTAAAAAGAATGAACTCAGTAAAATTATCTGATTGTGCAATCTTCTCACAAATAAAACGTACAAAATCTTTTGTGGGAATGCATAAAAAACAATATTACGATAGGCCTACCATTAATTGCAAACCTCCTTTAAAAACAGCCAGAGAAAGGACGTGTATCTGGATATAGTCTGTTAGTAAAATGATCAGCTGTCATTGTGTTATTAAGACTAACCAATGTGTTGTTTTTATTGGGGGATCAGATCAGGATGAATGCCTTGACGGGAGTAGTGAGTGTGACGAGAATGCAGACTGTATCAATCTCCACGGGGGGTATGTGTGTAAGTGTAGAGATGGCTTTGTAGGAGATGGATTTGACTGCTATGGTAAGTCAGCATATAGTTATCTTCTTAACGCACAACAAAAGCCTAATTCACTCGGATGGCAAAAGCGTTCTAAATCTGTAAGTCCTCAGGTCACTGTTTATGGTTGTCACCAATGCACCGAGAGTCATCGGTGGCACCATATTTTATAAGTGAAGTGTTTGTATAACCCAGTCTATGAGGCATTAACCATTAAGTCTCATATCAATTGAACTTATTATTCATCAGAAATAGTAGTAGAATTTCATGCTGGAAAGCTAATTTCATTTAAATTAAATTTAATTCCTTGTAACTTTTTAGCCTTGGATCTAATGATATATTTACCAAGTTTCATCTTGTTTAATTCAACCCTTCTCTGGAAGAAACAAATTTAATAAATACTTTGATTTTTTAAAGTGTCACATGACTCAGTATTGTAAAAAATGGATCATTTTCTTTCACTAGTTTGCACCCTGCTAAAATTTTAACTTTCGAGTCTTGACTTGTTTGACTAAAAAGACATGTGTTTTGGAAATCATGTGGTTGTTCATTGATACCTCTGTAAGACCTTCTTTTTTACTGTATGGTACATGTCCTTTGTCTTGGTTAGATATATTTGGTTTTTCCCAAGGGTGAGTAAACCAATTGAAAGTCACTACATATCATTATATCAAGCCGTGTAATGACTCAACCTGTTACAGTACAACGTAAATTATCAAATAATTTCATTATTTAAATCAATGTTTTGCTTGTTTGACACTAGATGGTGCTAAATGTCAGCATTATGGAGATGCTCACTACAAGTCTTTTGACAACAGAAGGTTTGATTTCCCTGGTCAGTGTGACTACCAACTGGCAAAACCATGTAATGAAATAGGGGGAATTCCCTCCTTCAAAATCATCAGTAAGACCAAGGTGGTAACCTCTGGAATGAAAGAAACTCCAGTGAAAAATGTCCTGGTTGAAGTCTATGGATTTTCAGTTGTTTTGGCAGAGAGCTTAACAGTGATGGTGAGTAAGGACCTTAGTTTATACGCTCTCCCAAAGTTAGCTGTTAAGAGGATCTATAGGATCCTATAGGATATTTCTATGGTATTGGTACCCTACAGGATTTAATAATTATCCTATAGGATTTCTCTGTATTAATGGTTGGCATAGTTAAAAAGCGTCATTTCGTCAAGCTAATTTACAAATTTTCCCCAAAGCTTCATGCAGTATGGTTCAATCGGGTTATATGAGCTGTCAGTGGCGTCACATGTGGTGACTCCAGCAGTTAATGGGTTTTACAAAGTTCCCCCTTGGTTGTTGTTGTTAAGGTAAGGCAGAGTAAGAAGCTGATAATCTCTCATCATATATAAGTGAAATACCATAGAGTACTGGAATCTGGGAGTGGTCAGATTGTCATTATTAACCATTGGTTACAGGGGGGGCTTTTCAAAACTTTTCTTTTGGCTTTCCACCAAACAGACCATATGTATGTAGGATTTATATTATTACAATGAGTGGTATTGTCTTAGTTGTTATCAATTAAACATATACATTTTCAGCTGTGTTTTTCACTTGTTTTATTTCTAAAAGTTACTAATCCTTGATGTTTATTCATACGGTTACATTGCTGATATAGTGTACATTGTATGATCCTTTAGAAAGTTAAGTAAGGATGATAGACGAAGAAAGATCAATAAAATAAACTCCACTACATTGAGAGGATTGACATATTCTGTGTGACTGATTGACAGGTGAATGCCCTAAAGCTTACCATTCATTAGCTTAGTTTAAGTCCCTGTACAGATGACACATAACAACAAACACAGACTATAAGTTATCAGAAGTCTGGATTAAGCCAGAACAGCTGTTTGAGGATAAGGGCCATAAAATCACAATGGTTTAATTGTTGTCATCACTTAAAGTCCTCATAATCTTAAAGGGCTGTTGAAACTGAAATGATCCAGTATTAACTAGCTTGTCCTGGTGATCAGGTTAACATTTAGAGTGTTCAATCAATAACATCATTCAAGTCAGTCCAATCCTGTTCACACTCTGTAGGAGGTTATTTCATTTGAATCAAGCTAGCCACTATCTCCTCTGTATGAGGTTATTTCATTTGAATCTAGCTAGCCACTATCTCCTCTGTAGGAGGTTATTTCATTTGAATCTAGTCAGCCACTATCTCCTCTGTATGAGGTTATTTCATTTTAATCTAGTCAGCCACTATCTCCTCTGTATGAGTTTATTTCATTTGAATCTAGCTAGCCACTATCTCCTCTGTATGAGTTTATTTCATTTGAATCTAGCTAGCCACTATCTCCTCTGTAGGAGGTTATTTCATTTGAATCAAGCTAGCCACTATCTCCTCTGTAGGACTGATTGATAAATGAATGCCCTAAAGCTTACCATTCATTAACTTCTTGTACAGATCACAGCTCACTCAGGGGATCTCAGATGTATAAAATCACTGAGACCACAGCTCACTCAGGGGATCTCAGATGTATAAAATCACTGAGATCACAGCTCGCTCAGGGGATATTAGATGTATAAAATCACTGAGATCACAGCTCACTCAGGGGATCTCAGGTGTATAAAATCACTGAGATCACAGCTCACTCACTTCAGTTTATGAAATATAATGTATAAAATACCACAGCTAAACAGTTCTTTTAGAAGAGTTTTTAATTAACTTTACTGCTGTATGTACACATGTATAGGTTAGATTTTTAATACCGGTACCAATTATGACCAGATGATTACCAGTTTCAATATATGTAAGTACAAATGTTTATCTTAATGTGAAAACTACAAACATACGTGAAAATACTGTCCAGGTTGTGATATGGTGGAACATTTTGTTCAAAACATCTGTTATAATCAATTGTTTCAGATCGACGGCACTGTTGTTACACTTCCTAGGCGTTATAAACCAGCCACTACTGACCTGCCAGATTCCTACCTGGAGATTCGTCCCTTCTCATGCGGAGTGGAGTTGATCACAGACTTTGGTCTGCGTGTTCTCTCAGACGGTGATAGGAGGATCGAGATACAAGTACCCAGCACCCTCAAAACACACATGTGTGGCTTATGTGGAGACTTTGATGGAGATGCCAGTAACGATCTGCGTACCCCAGATGGCGAAATTGTCAGCCAAGAAATGGTAAACAAGTTTGGAGACAGCTGGGGTGAAGAGGACAACAATCCTAGGTTCGATACTAGCTTTATGTTTTTTAAATTTGTTTATTGTTTTCACTTTATTGTTTAAACCTCAAGTTTATTTTGGTTGAATAGAAATTCAAGACTGTCAAAAAGCTGTTAATTGGTTTATATAGCCCTATCCAGGGAAATTATTGATGATTTAAGCTGGAAGCCCCAGATTGTCGACAGAAGTATACCCTTGATTGTTGATCATGTTGTTTCTACAAAGGTTTAAAATAGTAAAAATAATTCATCTCATACTGAAAAATGTTTCCTATTTCATACTAATTATGATACTCATTGAATTCATTACATTAAACATTTACATGATCACTTATGTTAATGTGGTGTCAATTATTGTTTTTTCAGTTGTGAGACCCCTCTGCCTGACGTCTGTTCTCCCACTGATCGATACAATGCTCAGCAACGATGTAATATTCTTGTTGATGACAATGGTCCCTTTTCAGAATGCCGGACCAAACTATCTGATCTTTCCTATGAGTTTTTGAAATCCTGTTCAGATGACCAATGTGTAATGGTGGATGATCTCTCTCTAGCCTGTGCATCAATCGAAATGTTTGCTGCCGAATGTAAAGCTAATAGCATAAATGTGGCCTGGCGTTCAGAAACCTTTTGTCGTAAGTTCATTTCTAGATGACATTTTAATTTATCATTTTGTTGTCTGCAAGGCACCGGAGTCATTTAGTGTCTCTGGAAGATTATCTTTTCAAACGTTTGTTTGTTTTCTTATTTGGATGGTGTCAGTAGGGCTATAAATGGTCTTTAAGGTATATCAATTATCCCAAAACATCAAGCTTGATATTCTTGTGAGTTTTGTGGCACATGTTAAAATTGATGTATCTACGCAGCTCAAAATGTCCACCCTCAGGTATATGAGTGAGTCACAAGATGTGGCTCCGGCAATCGCAGGGGTGGTTTTTACGAGGTTTCCTCTCGGTTTTCCGCCATACTAGGGCAAGGAACAGTGTGAAATGGACAATCAGTCGTCATATAAGTGAACTACCCTTGAGTACGACGTTAAACCCCAATCAAACAAACAAGCAAAACAAACAAACACATCAGAAAAAGCAAACACATCAGAAAAAGCAAAACAGACATACTTGTACTATATTCAATTCAATAACAATGGTTGACTATTGGTTTATTTCAGCTTTGGAATGCCCAGTAAACATGCATTTTGAAGCAAATGGCCCATCCTGTAAACCGTCCTGTTATGATTTGAGTGCCCCGTTACATTGTCCTGAAGCACCTGCTGAAGGATGCCAGTGTGACGAGGATTACGTCATCAGTGGCACAGCATGTATTCTCTCTGACAAGTGTGGCTGTACTTTGGACGGAGTAAACTACTATCAGGTATTCATATCCATTTACTGCTAGTTGGCTATTTAAATGCAAAATTAAGGTATAGACATTGACAGATTTTGGTTGCTGCCCTTCCTGTGCAAGCAGTATGGCAATCAGTGTGAGGGTGTTGTAATGATCAGGAGATCTCTTTTCTCATAACAACCCTTCTTGTAAAAGAATAGTAGTGCCATTTTATTCATTTTATTTTTTGAGCCTGTATTATATAGTAATCACTTATTTTTGCTTTGAAATGAGCCATGGTAATTTATTGGCCAATAACAGCCAATGAGAATCGATATGAGCAAACTTTACTGGACTCATATCGATACCATATTATAGTAACTGTTTCTGTTTTTTTATTCAAGCTTCGGGAAACATGGTTTGATAAAAACTGTTCAGCATTATGTGCCTGTGTGGACACGGATGAAATAGATTGTGACAATACTGTACAGTGTCACGGTAATGGAGAGTGTTACGTTCACGCTGATGGATCCAGTCTGTGTCGATGTCAGAAAGGTTTTAAAGGGTCGGGCACGGAGTGCTATGGTACGTCAGCAACTCAAAAACAAACAACATTTATCTAACTAAAAACACAAACTCCTGAGCTACTCCACGTAATTATTTACGTGGAGTAGCTCAGGAGTTTGTGTTTTTATTTAATTCAACCCACGTATGAGTCTTAAACAATATATCAACATTTATCTAACTTCTTTCAGATGAATGTACCTCTGAGGTCTTTACCAGTCACCACCATTATTTGTTCATAACGTTTAATGTAAAGCTTGCCAAGCCCTATGGCCAAAGCCTGTTTGTTGGGAGAGTAGCGATACTGTCTTGACTGGTTCAGGGTTAACTTTCCAACATTGTCAAAACACATTTTATGGAAAGGCGAGTGTCAACTATTGTTGGAATACACCGCTGTCATGTAAGTGAAATACCCTTAAGCATGGTATCAAACACCAATCAATCCTGTCATGAGTTATGCTCATTTTTTAATAAGATCTCTTTGTAGATCTTCTTTAAACATTTTATTTTCACTGTTTGTATAATTTAAAATATCAGAACCTTCTAACATTTTGTTCAATAACTAATTCTTATTTGTAATTACAGATGAGGATGAGTGTTCTACCTCTGATCATAAATGTCACGAGTTTGCTCGCTGTGTTAACTTGGCTGGGGGCTATGACTGTATCTGTGAAGCAGGTTTTACGGGAGATGGTTACCAATGTGAAGGTAACAAATAACATAGAAATTTTGTAATACGAATGGAAAAGGAGGTTTTTAACTAACTGGTTACTAATGTACATCGCACCTTTTAAAGATTAGATTCTGTTCAGTCTTTCCAGGTGGGAAAAGGAGGGAAGTACTTAAATTTAGGACTGAACATAACTTTGTTGATAAATATATATGTAGATTGATTTTAGAAGAAAAAAAACATTTTGAGTTATTCTCTAATTAATACATCACGTCTTAATTTGAAAAAAAAAAAATGTAAATGTCTTTTTTCCATTTTTTTGTTTTTTGTTGTTTTTACCACACAAAATGAACCCCTGTCTTCCTATATTCAATAAATTTGAGTCACGAAAATATAGTAATCTCTATTGCTGCTTCCAAAACCTTCTAAACTCAGCATTATCCTATATGTATCACCACACGAAGGACAATAAATGTTTCCCCTATGAATAATAATTAACCAGATATTCTCTAATTGCTATAGATGCTGATGAATGTTCCGATGGGACCGATCATTGTTCTAAATATGCTGATTGTGCCAACACACAGGGATCTTATGATTGTAGCTGTCATGATGGCTATCATGGTAATGGAAGAGTTTGCGCAGGTAAGAGAGCTTAACAATCTAATCAATGCCCTGGGGCTCTCAGAGATTCGGGGCAACATGAAGCCAATATCTGTGCTGTGCCTTTGTACTGTGGCTGATATATAGTCCATAAACTATGTACATTGTATGATAACACTGCAACATCTGCACACAGAGTCTCATAGGTTAATTTAGTTATGTATAATTTCTCTTCTTCGTAGCATTTGTCTTTGAATCATAGATCTACTAACAAAGAACAAAACCACAGCTCCTCGCTCGTAGTCCCCATGGCATTGGAGTGATCATTTCTTGAAGGCCTCGTCACATATTATGCCAGAATAGCAGTTTCCAGTGAACTAGGGTGGCCCACCAGAACTTTAAACCCAGCTAGATTTTTCTCAACTGTGATGCCTTCCAATTGAGTATTACATGTCATTCATGCATGGTTTCATAGTGCACAATTGTCCTGAGAAATGTGTTCTTTCATGACATTCAATGTTAGTAATAGTGCCCAATATAATTTCAAAATCACCACTGATAAGTGTTCAGAAAGTTGAGTATTCGTAATACAATGATGCATAAGCCCATAGTTGAGAAAATCTGACTCTTTCAGCAAATATAGTGTTTTTCTTTACTTATTTATCAATATCAAATGTCCCAAACATTGACATGGTTTTACTTCATTCTTTTTACAATTTAGTATAGATGACATTTTATTTACAACAGCACGGCCCCAGGGGCTATACTGTAACAATTGAGTTTGACATGGAAACACTCCCCCAAATGTTCACAGGAACAAAACCAGTGTAGGCTTATTCTAAAGCAGCGCCATCATGCGCACGTACCATTTTTGGTTGCAATTATTTTTTTTGTACAATGATTAAACAAAAAGAAGCCTATAAGCGCGCAATGATGGCTCAGTGGTGAGCTTGCCTGACTACAGACCTTCCTTCCTCACAGGATCAATGTTTGTGGTAGATTCCAATATATGATTACCAGTCGACTGTTAAATAAAATGTATACTGACTGTAGAATAGCATTCTTTAGATTCAGAGGTGAAAAAATTAAACATTGCTCTTGATATAAGCACAAGTGTTCATAAATGTGACTGGGCATCTATGGCAAAACACTTTCCAGTAACTTATTTACAACAACATTCTCTTATCCTAATTGAACTTCACCAGTTTATACCATCTCTCTCAGGCTTTGTTTAGTTTCTATGATTTTCTAGCTCTGTTAGTATTCTGAGCAATGAAATTCTGTTATGTGTTTTACATGTATTTGACACTGAGAACATGTTAATTACAGAGACGAAACCTGAAGAGCCTGAGGAGCCGGAGGAATGTTCAGTCTTCCAGAAAGAGCTCTGTGTGGAATGTGCTGACTGTGTCCTCCTACCAGACGGATCGGCTGGCTGTGTTTGTCCACAAGGAGCCATGGGTGATGGCAGAAAGGGAGATGGATACACCGGATGCAGAATTCGTAAGTATAAAGAAACTTATTTCTAGTATGAACTTTCTTTATACTGCAAAGTGTCATTCTACCTAAACGGATACCAGTTTCTGACTGGTGGTGATGCACTCTGTACTCAACATAGTTAATAGGCTAGCTTGAAATTTCCAACATAGTACATGTAAGCACTTAAATTTCCACTTCAGATGTTAGGCTATGGTGAAATGTACTATTGTACACTTTAGAGGTTAGGCTATAGTTATAATGTACTATTGTACACGCAAGAGGTAAGGCTTGGGTTATAATGTACTGTTGTACACTTAAGAGGTTAGGCTAGAGTTATAATGTACTGTTGTACACGCAAGAGGTTAGGCTAGAGTTATAATGTACTGTTGTACA
>JAVFBX010108400.1:0-16080 GCA_034783855.1 Mopalia kennerleyi | reverse complement strand
CACAACGAAATGTAAAGAAATGGCCGCCATTTTAGAAACTGAAGGCATCGCTTATACCTAAACTTTAAATGACGAGAACATCGAGTAAACTGCTTGTACTGGACTATTAGCTCCACAATATTACAGTCAAAAATAAATAATTCTCTCGGTGTAGGAACTTCAACTACTTCAGTTCAGAAAGACTGCGACTTTACTTTCACCGTTGTACAACGCGAAATATCGTCAAGGGCGAGATTTCATTTTTCTGGTTCCCGTTGCCTATCCCTTTATATGTTAGTCCCAGGGTACATGTATATCAGCAGATATATGAACGCAATATACCAATGTTTGATATACTAGTGTCCAAACGTCAATTGAACCAAGCTTATCTAATTTTGTTTTGATTTAATCTATCCATCTGATTTTAGAGCACCCGTGTTATAACAGTTACATAGGGGTTTATATGATAAGAATGATAACTTGGAATATTTGCCAGTGATGATGCGTGACCAAAAACAAACAGTTCTTTTCTCAGTTAGAAAGGGTTATTTTCCTATTTCCGAATATAGCATAAAATTGGGAGTTGATTGTCTGAGTTTAAGTATTTTCTTAAGGAAAGTCACGTGCGATTCATTCCTGAGTTATATAGCCAGTTACAATCCTCATTAAACATCGCTTTGCATGGTAGTCTCGTTTAGTTTTCTGGTTTTATGCTATGCCAGTGTCAGTATTGGAATTCACGCCGTCATATTTAGTTTAGTTTACTGATTCATACTCTTACAGATCCAAGGGATCCATTAACAGAGATGATAATAGAATAACAGATAATAACAGGAACAGATGAATACACAACGGTAAAAGCGAAATTCTAAGCTGCCAAAAAGTAAGAAAAATCAGAGTTAAAAGTATAAAATGGATCTACATTGGCCTTTAAAGTGTGTAAATGAGGACAAAATATCGATATCATAATAGCAAGACACGGTGTTAAAAAGATGTTGAGATCTAATTAAAGCATGGGATTTCCTTACGTAGGTGGATAAAATAGGCACATAGACCATGATATTCTAGTTGGTACTTTATAAGATATTCCTATACGATGAGGTAAATTAAAAGAACTATTTACACAACGATGTAGATATAATAAATCAAAACATTTTCATCTACAACCTAGAGATAGAAAATTAAAACGTTTACAAAGATCATCATTGCGATGATACTCTAAATACGATTTGGGGCCCGCAGCCGTGGCTTAGTGGTTAGCGAGCGCGCTTACAGACGCCTACTTTGATTTACCGTTCACAGGATCGAGTCCGTCTGTCGACCCTCGGGTATATGAGTGAGTCACACGATGTCGCTCCGGCAATCGCGGGGGTGGTTTTTACGAGGTTTTTTCCCGGTTTTCATAGTAGGCCAGGAACATTGTTATGTGGACAATCTGTCGTCATATAAGTGAAATACCCTTGAGTACGACGTTAAACCCCAATCAAACAAACAAACAAACTGCTCACATGTGGCCTTGGCGTAGTGGTAAGCGAGCGCGCTTTCTAACGCCTACTTCGATTTACCGTTCACAGGATCTAGTCCGTCTGTCTGTCTGTCGACCCTCAGGTATATGAGTGAGTCACAAGATGTGGGGTGGTTTTTACGAGGTTTCCTCAGGGTTTTCCACCAAAATAGGGCAAGGAACAGTGTGAAGTGGACAATCCGTCGTCATATAATAATAAGTGAAGTACCCTTGAGTAGGACGTTAAACCCCAATCAAACAAACAAACAAAAAAACTGGTCACATGCAGTGCAGTCACATAAATGATGTTATCCTGCATACTTCAGCACAGTGTGAAATACCAATCATATCAATCAATCAGATGATTCCAACAGTGAGAATCCATGTATCTGGGTTTGACTCTGAACACACATGCATTGTGCTCTGTTAAACACCTTTATTTGAGGTTGTCTTACTTTTATAACTGTTTTGACCATGTGTCTTATGGTATGGAATATTTGAACCTTCGTTTTTTGTTAGTTTGTATTCTGTCCATGTTTCTTTTCTCCTGGGTGTTTTTTTCCTTCATGTGTTTTATGTCCATAGCTGTCTGTTTTATTGGGGTTTTAAATGTTGTCCATAAGGCTATTTTACTTATATGACCGTGTGTCAGTGCTTTCACAAACAGATCAGCTTTTTCTTTTAATGCAAATCGAGGTCATTATTTGAAGTAAGACAATTCAGCGAATACAGCCATGGCTGTCAGAGCGACCATGTCTGTGATTTATAGCCATGCATGTTTGAGCTAATCCTGTGCAGGTAGTCTCCGTTTAACTTTATCTTAGTTTACTTGACTTGAAAGTGTTTATATGGACTACTTTTGCTCACTGCTGGTTATTTTAAAGCAGTCAAAAGACAAATCTGTATTGAAGTAGGTCATCATACCCAGATGTGTCTCAACCTGCAACATTTTCTGAACTAGAATCTGTTAAACTTACAAAGTGCATAATACCAAAAAACACTTGATGTTAAGTTTCACTTTCTAAACGACACAAAAGTTATGATATTGAGAAAATTTAAAATTGGCCAGTTAAAAACTAAACTTACGGATTTGTTATTACACTTCCTAAAAATGTGTTAAAAAAATGTACTTGAAATGTTTTGACAAAAAAATTAGTAAACATATTTAGCATTTGTCTTTTAACTTTCCCTTGTTATGGCTTTAAGATTTATAAGCATATATATTTTAAAACAATTTTAAACATTATTCTGCCATTAGTTTCTTATTTTTATCTGTAAATTTGATCTCAATCCACATTGACAGTTGGTATTTATAACCAACTTGATATGCCAGAAGCAATAACTTTGTCTATTTTAAATTTTAAAACCCACAACGTACATGAAACTCTATTTAAAAATTGATTTTATGACAACTGAAAAGAGATTAAAATTGATTTCAACAAACACAAAGAAAACAACCCTGAAGTATAATCTTTAAAAAATTGACCAACCAGAAAGGGGAAAAGGTAAGTAAAAATGAAAAAAAAAAAAAAAGCAGGAAGCTATTTTAGTAAAAAGTTTTTTGTCATTTTTTTAATCCACCAATGATGTGCATGGTATAGCTGACCTTTGCTGTTAATTCTACAAATTTGCAATTCACAAGGAAGTTGAGATTATTGGATATCACTGTGACACTGTTAACGCCTGGTTTGTGTCTAGTGTTAACCTAAAAGGAATAAGTCGGAGATTCAGGTATTACTATTTTAGTATACCTCTTTATTGGGAAACATTTTTTTGTATCAAAGGATTTATTTACTAAACAGACTTCCTTTGTGGTTTTGAAGTGGGTGAGTATAAATTATGCTCTGGGTGTTTTACACCATAAATCTCAGGCAGGTGGTGTGAGGGAGCTTCAGGTTGCCCTGGTGCTTTCTGAAATAAGGAGGAACAGGAAGCTGATATGTTTCACTTTGTGATGTCTGTATTATTTTTGTGAGTGTCCTGTATTTGTCCCATGATGTTTTTATTTGGTGTCAATGGTGTCGGGATGGTTTCCTTCACTCATCAGGCTGGGATGCCGTCATGTGATTGAAATAACATTAAGTATGGCATTAAACCCCAATCAAACAAACAAACCAATAAATTTCAGCATTCAAGCTTAGGACAATACAGTATTTCCTGAGCATTTATCCTATAAGAGTTTACATGATAATCATGCATGACAGTATGTTCAGATTTAGTTTTTACAAATGAAATGAATGTCAATTTATACAAAAAAGGCTAAACTAAGAACACTCTTGAGGACACCAATCAATAAATCGTAAAATCCTACACTGTTTTATTGCATTAATAAAAATTAATTGCAACTCTGAATATTTCATCTGATCAGCCTTGGCAGATACATATACTTTCAACCATTTAAGTGGAAAAACACTAAAAATCTTAGCTTTAACAAAGATTTTAAAATACAAAGAGTAAGACCCCAGACTACAAACTGTTTACTTCAAACAAATAGACGAGTATTTACCAGAGAGCTGAAGATACAAATAAAGATGTGGGTGAATCTCTGTGTAATTTGCCATGCTGTTTAACAGTGGGTTTATAATTTGTGGTTTCTCCTTCTGTCTCAACATCTGTTTGTTGTTATCTGAACATCAAAGATATGAAGCACACCATTCATCTTCATTCATCATGTTAATCATTGGATTCACACAAATGTCATGTTCTTAGAGCTTTGAGAAATGTTATCCTGTAAACATCAACAGCCTGGTAAAGATACACTGTACCAGGTGAAATTGTCAACAACTGACCACAATTAAATTTCTTTAATTTCGTAATTCAGATTTTTTTTGGTACTTTATTTTTTTTGCTATTGCTATGATGCTGGAAGTTGTCTGGATTTCCTCAAAGCTTCTGCTTCGTCATGGCAACAAGCACATGTTATGTTTGAATTGCATGGCTGTCAATGTGTTTTCTGGGTCTTACCAGGGACATGATTGAGCCTTCTGGCTGAGGTCAGGCTTAGCACTGAGGGAACATTAATTTTCCAAAGCAGAACGCTTGGCGTTGTATAATTGTGCTAGTGTGGCTTTTTACTGTTGGATACAAAAATCTTTATAGTGAAAAACCTTTGATTACGGTGTTAAATGTCAATCAATCAGTGATATGCAGTAGTGGTTTGATTAGTTGAATTTGATTCATAAAAGTGGACTTAATGTCTTTATTGCTTTCCGTGTCTTATAATATTTCTTTCATTCCTCACAGTTTTTAGTATTGAGGTTTGAGCAAGATTTGGTAAAGGGAAAACGGCTTTTATTCTGTAGTGATACTGATATCAGTAGTGTATTGCTGTATTAGCCTCTTCATCCAAGGTCCCGAGTTTGATGTTCTCTGGAGGCCTTCAAAATTATATGAATAATTAATTAAATAATAATAAATCATTGTTAATTTTATGAATAACAAAATATATATATACATGTATATATATATATAAACACGTGCCGTTTTGATTAATCTACAGGTGTAAATACATTTACACATAGATTTATAATTGATCGACATTGGATCCCTGTGTCAAATTGTCAATTGAATTGAATTAATTGTTGAAAATATATACTGAATCTGTATTTTAGTATTTTTACGATATGTCTATATTAAAAATTTAAATTCAAGTTTAAACAACTCTTATGTTTATATGCATGTTTTAAAGACAGGTATCATGGTTTATACATGTCAACACAGATTTATTATCAGCTGTCAGTAGTTTTAGATTTCAGCCGGTGTATTAATATATCAAGGTCGGGTCACATAAATTGCTTTAGTTTTAATATACTCTGTAAATATACATGAATATATGAAATTACCAATACGCATATATATAGGTGATGGAACACTTAGTGAAAGGGGTCGCAGTTTTGTTCTGTATTAAAATGTTTGAACAGTGTACATGTATAGTATAGGCATTGGCTATTTCACCTGTATTTTATTTTTATCCTAATAATTTATTTTCACCTTATGGTACATCCATGTAGCCAGTCAAACTTTATTTTAACCTTCTTTTTTTTATATGTCAGTGTTTTGTGGATTGGTTTAAACATAAATGTGCAGTTATGAAAACAAAACTTTTTCTGATATACCTGGATTTACATTTTTTGGTCAAATCTGGTGCTAAATGCCTCTTTAGTCAATTAGAATATCGAAAACATATAAATTGTTTTTCAAAAAATATATATATATTCGGATATTCATAACTGGGAAGTCCATTCTGTCTGTTGGGTCGGAAAAGGCATGTGATTTTCTGCTATTGTTGGTGCAATGCTATGAATAGAAATTTTGAAACATTATTGGAACCTTATGATCTGAAGAGAAGTTTGCGACATATTTTGTTATGTTTTTGATCATATTAAATTTGTGTTATTTTTTGATTCCGCTGATTACATTTACTTTTAGATCTTTTTCATTGATTATCAGATCTATTCTATAATCTAGTAGTCAATAATAACCAAGCAAGATGAAACCTGCTTGTTTTTGAAAATATTTAGAAAAATATTCCTCACTTCTGAAATCAATGACTCAGTTTAATATTAATTATTTATTTATAGTATTTCAATACTGAATTTATATTTGAAATGATATACATAATTACATATATATGTGTTAACCAGCTTGCCAGGAGTGGTCGTTTAGTCTACAAATTAGAGCCTCATATCCACTTATCACAGAGTACTGATCAACCGTTGATTACTGGACAACCAATGGGAATTACATGTTCTTTCAACAGACTTCCTGCCAGCGAGGCCCTACATTAACTACCTGTACATAATAAGAGAGAAAATGGTTTAAATGTCACGTCTGGCCAGAGGTGTGCAATACAATTAGTTCACTTGTTTTCAGAGCCAATATTGCCAGTGAAGAAAGGACTACGTGACGCTGAGCTAGTAATTAATCTTCACTTTGTTAATCAGACTAGAGACTCCAACAAACCAGTGTTGTCTGTTGGACTCCTATGTGATACCCCAAGTCACCCCCAAATTCGTCCATACAGTTACTATTTTAGAAGCTATATAAAAGACTTGCAAATTGTGTCTGTGAGGCAGAAGATGAATTTTTCAGTTAGAAAGCATCAACATTTGTCAGAAAACATAAATTTGTTGAAATACATGCTGTAATATTGTCACAACAACTAGAAAAGTTAGGATTTTTCATGGACAAAATTGGAGGTGATTTAGGGCACACCGCCGTCTTATAAGTGAAATACCCTTAAGCACTGCGTAAAACACAAATCAATCAATCAATCTTGAGTTAACAAATTGGACAGTTCACCAGATTCCTTAGCCCTCCAATAAACTCGGTCGTTGACATTAAAACAAGCAATACACACTGGGCAACACAAACTGATTCGGCGTCCTAAAGCCGATGGCAGTAATAAGCTTGTTCAAGGTGACAATGACATACAGCCAGGAATAAATTACCTTACCTTAGGCAGACAATCAATGAAGAGTTCAGGTATCATGCATACGGCTTTGTTCATCCTCCACTTTTTATATCGATTTGTATTGAAATATGGGACTTGCATGTCAGACAGAGGTATTAGTTTTCAATCAGCTAAGTTTGATGAGATTTGCTGATAATAATCTGATATTGCGTCATGCTTTTATGTGTTTTTTGTTTGTTTTTTTTTACAAGGACAATCGTATGGCCTTTGTGAAATTTTTTCTGGAGGTTCAAACTCTCCCCATCCCTAACCCAAAGAAAGCAGATGTTGCTTATCCATTGTTAAATCTGCATCTCTCTCTGAGACTCGATGCTAATGATGTTACGTCATGCTGTTGTCTATTTTACCCAGAGTGTTTCCAGGGTACATTAGTCACGATGTTGAGTCATAGAGGGAATCTATTCAACAGACAGAGGTGTGATTCGATGAGGTAGATTTGAGATGATTACAGTATCGGAAACTTGTCTCGACTAAATGCTTACCTGTGTATTGTCCAGGGCGCTAATAGCCTATCATTATCGGCCTGATCTAAGATTACCCGTGGGCATGAAGGCAGGCCTCAGTAGTGCTACTGAGGCCTGAAGACTAATCAGGCGTCATTACTTCAAGGAATGAATCAATGCGAAAATGAAAGTAATATATATAAAGAGAATCACCTGTTTCATTTGTACAAGCATTGGCTAATGGTCATGCCATTTTTACATATCTTTACTCTTTAGAACGGGAAAATGATAACAAGAAAACAAAAATGATTACATTGAAACACCCGATTGTCTAATGCATGGGTCATTTTACATATCTTCACAGTGGGCACACATTAAACATTAAACACATTTATCAAAATTACTTTATCTGAAGAAACTAATTTTTCCTCTTTATTTTATATGGCAGTTATACTTTCTGAATCTTAATTTCTTTAAAAAAAGAGCGAACACATTGGACCCAATACTTCAGTTTGGATTTTTTTTTTAAATTTACCAAGAAAAATATTAATTGGTCAGAAACCAAGCATTTGTATAAAAAAAAAATTATGGTCATTTATCACACACATAGTGCTAGCGGAAAGGTGATCTGATTTCTCTGGAGGGGGGGGGATCAAATTTACTACTGAAAAAATATGGAAAGTGGAAAATGACACTCCATTCAGCCGTTTGATCCACCCTTTGCTAGACTTCTGGAAAATCTTGGACCACAATATTAAATTTAAATGATTTTTTACAGGACAATCATTACTTTCACTTAAAATCCCCTGGGGCTGGTTGCTCAAAATCGAACTGAAGACTAGGATTTATTTGTATGTTTGATAGGGTTTTTTTTAACGCCATCCTTAACACCATTGGCAACAAACAAATACAAGACGTGATCATCACAAGATATAAGAAAACCTTAACAGATTGGCTGATTATTGCCCCTTTAGCTTCGAGAGCACCAGGGTAACAGGAAGCCCCCTGCTTACCTTTTAATCACATTGGAGATTCTACGTGGTGATGGGAAATTAAACATAAGTTCTTTACGGTCTTGCTGGACCCCTTGGGCTCAAAATGAACCGAATTTTTTTTTATCGCTAAGATTAAAAGTTAGGTATTCAAACTATATGTTGGTGAAAAACATAAATCGAAATTCTATGTACAAACAGTTCATTTTAAGCCTATACATGTAATTTAGCTTCCCCATGATTGATCCGATTTCACATAGGCAGTGGTGCTAATCATGCGTTTATTGTTCTTTCGATGTATCGCTCACAGCCTCCCTGTCGCATCCAAGCAGTCATTTGAGTTCTATTAAGGACTGTGGGTAAATTAACCTGAGTTTACAAAGGCAAACGATTTCTTTGATCTTTTAACGGCAAAGCTTGTGGATTAAAGGTGATTGATTCCAAGATTAATCGCACTGTTTATAGAGGGATGTCAATTAATAAGAACTGATGAATCATGACATATTCTAGGTATACTCCCATCGACAAGTTTCTAAATAACTTCTAGCAGTTGGGACACTCTAAGTTTGGGACAGTCCACAGAAATAACATGTAAGACCGCCTGTGGTAAAGCCTATTTATCTGTCCCAACTGCTAGAAGTTGTAGATCTTTGTCTCAAGATGTAATGGGAAACATAAATATCTTTTCTATATGCAACACTCCCTCTTATATGATTGATTGATTTCTCAGTGTTCAATATTGAGCTTTGGGTGGTTTCCCGTACATTTGAAAATAATCAGTAATTACTGCAATATTCATGTCAAGTTGAACTTTCAATAAATCTCAAGTGATTGGCAAAGAAAATATTTTTTTACCAGAAGTTATCCAAATGAACCTGTTTTGGGCTCAGTTGGGGGGGAAGAAAAAGAAAAGGGAACGTTGAAATAACCTATCTAGTGGGCGTAGAAAAAAATATCCCACTCAGTTTTTGGACAAACATTTCTCTTCCTTTCCACTTTAGTTTAGGATCTCACAAAGCAGTTTTTGACTAAAGTAGAAATCTAGAATTATAAATAAATCGTTTAGGTTTGAATTCAGACACTGTATAATTTAGGATTAATATCATTATAACACTAACTAAATGTCCAAAAGAAAATGAATACCCTATAGGCTCTTTAAAATCTTTAATTCGTGGCTATAGATTTTTACTTAAGTTAGAATTTGCTTCGTGAAATCGGGCGCAGGCCTTTAGCTTAACTGCTTTTGAAAATAAATAATTTCAATACAGAGATTTCCAGTTATCGGTTTACGGCAAGGGAGGGTTAATCCACGATTTTTAACATGGACAGTATAGGGAATATTGCAAATTAACAGGTAACAGGACCATATGAATTTCCTTTACCAATAGCTTAAAATATTATTTTTGCAAAAGTTACAATGTTAAAGCCACATTTTCCTGAAAACCATCAACCCGCAATGTTAAAGCAGGCTGCCCTACAGTGCCATAAATTGGCAACGTCATTTCACAGGTACAGCACTCTCTATGTCGTAATGTCATAATTCAAACCTCCGTATTAAAAGTTCAATAAAATCCCACTGATGGAATTGCAGTAGACTATAGGGTATTTCTTATGGAAGCTGTTAGGTCAGCTTTGAGTTTATAGGCCAAGTTTTCTTAATTTTTATCAGATTTATAGGCATTCTGATTCTTTATCATTTTGTTTTCTGAGCACCATTTTTCTTACATTTGCCAAATTATTTTTGTTTGCTAATATCTTTCTCTAAGTTATGAACAAATAATGCTTCTAAAAACTTACATACAAATTTCTCACCAGATTTTACATACAGCGATTATGGTGCAAAAAAATGCTTTTAAACATCATGTACTACTTTTATACATGAATTTACAGTTAATTGTTTACTTCGTCTTATTTGACCAAACATCAGACCGTTTTTGTTTGTTGTCACTTTTTCTGGCCAATGATTTAAAGATTGGTTTTCTGCACCCAAAGGGTTATACATGTATCAGGGACATAAGATCTGCCTAGAACTTGAATCGAACAAATCTGAAAAGATTGTGTAGACCCTTGGTTATAAAGTGAAACTTACTAGCGTAAATAAAAAGGGGTTTTGTCAGTGTGGTTAGTAATGTAGAACACTATTGATCTAAGAGAGGAAATGCCTATGACATGATAAACAGTTAGATCATCGGTAAGACTAACCAGAACCTAGTCAACATATCAAGGACATCCTAGAGCGTGCCTTTAATTTGATAAAATGCTATATATTGGAAGAGCATGTGGGTGTCAACATTTCCTCACGAAGTTGGGTTTATGACAGATTTTTCATTTACTCTGTGTGTGATTTCCATATAAAAATGGAATATAAGGGAAGAAAGTAATGCTCAGCATGAATTTCATCGAACAAATAATTTATTAAGTTGATTATTTGTGGGTCTGTTTGATTATGGATAGATGTCAGACTATCCATAATCAAAAATATATACATGTACATTGTTGTTAAAATCAGTCCGTTAAATTCTTAGTTTAAATTCTTTAACTGATTGATTTGAATTAACGTAAACTTGTTGGGTTTTTTTAACGGGATAGAACAAGTCTTAAAGACTTTATTCCCGCCTATTGAAACTTAATATTCAATTAATTTGTTTTTTATTTTATTATTTTGGTGAATAAACAAATACAATACGTTTACTCGTTAATGGCCCATTGCAGACCTACCTACGTGATGGCAGGGGTAGAAATATATAAACATTTACAGGACATGTCCAGTACAAAATTAGGATTGTCCTGTAAAGTTCCACAGAATTTAACAGTGTGTTAAATGTGCAGCAGGATCAAAATTGGGAAAATGTCTGACAAAATATTTTAAACATTTCCATCCCTGGATGGTGTATTTTGGAGTATTTTGTACTCAAACTTTATGTAAAAATACACACTGAAATTAAAATTCAATGCTATGTTGTAACATAAAAATACACATTATGGTAAGAATAATAATAATAATTTCTCCAATCGCGGGTTTTTTTTTTACGAGGTTTCTTCTCTGTTTTCCACCGTAATTTGGCCAGGAACATTGTTAGGTGGACAATCCGTCGTCATATAAATGAAATACCCTTGAGTACGATGTTAAACCCCAATCAAACAAACAAACAAAGGAGCAGTTAATGAGTTTTTCTAAATTACTCCAAGGGATTTTATACACAAAATTTTTTCAGCGAACTCAATTCATATTGCCTAAAATTGTGCGCAAAGTAATTAATACTCAATTTTACCAACTTTTCATCGTCAATTAAATAAAACCAAAATGTTGGTGGATTTGACACTGGATGAAGTGAGGAGATCTACAGAATGTTTGTGCGAGGCACAAGCCAACCAGTCCAGAACCTCTTTACATGTAGTATTTATTATTTTATGTTAAAAACTTGATAAAAACGCAAGCCAAAAGCTTATCGTGAGAAATTAATATGGATTGATTCTTTTTTACACAGGAGATATAGTTTAAGTTTGTAAATCAAGTTAAATTAGATCTATAAAGTTTGAAATAAAACTATTGAATGTTTTTTAAATTCTTTTGAGGGGGCTATATAGACAAAAACATAGATGGGTTTGTTTGCATATTCATTGAACTGTATGTACATGCAAATTTAACACATATATCTGTCAAAAGATTGATCATTTGCATAGGCATATGTTCTTGTTTAAAAAAAACATTGCACATGTTTATTGCCGAAAAAAAAAAAAATCCAAGTTAAGATTCAGCTTTTTCTATTAAGCCATTGGTAAAAACAATCAAAACTCTTGGTACTGGTGATATTTTGATATTTTTACCATGATAAAATATGAAATTTGTTATCAATGTAAGAATTTAACAAAAAAATTCTTCAAAATGAGTGAAAATGTACATGTAATGCTTGGATTTCGATCACATAGGCCTATGTCACAAATGTTAATTTCAAAACTTGAGGCCCCGTAGGGGAGCGGATTGGCCAGTCCTGCAAAATGCTCTCCCGGCTTCCTTAGTCTATCGTAAGAGGCGAGAAAAGATGAGCTTTCTGTTACCCTGGTGTTCTCAGCTAAAGGGAAACAGGAAGCTGGTCTGTTTGTACATTTTGTATTTGTCTCCATCGTCATATAAGTGAAATACCCTTGAGTACGACGTTAAACACCAATCAATCAATCAAACAAACAAACGAAAACTGTAGGCCTACAGTTTATAGTTGAGAAAATCCGCTCAGTGTCAACTTATTTATCATATTGCACGTCGTCGAATATCCGAATTTTGAAAGAGGCCAACATATAGCACAATGTTCGGGCTAATCTGATAGTTAACAGACTTTACATGTATGTAATATATTGCTATGAATCTCTTAGCTATGAGTACGATGTTAAACCCCAATCAAACAAACAATCTTAGCTTAGCATCGAGGATGGTTTCCTTCACCCATTGGACTGGCACATTCTTCTTTAAAAGTAGATCTGCAATGTGTGAAAACATTCCCGGTATTATTCAAATTTTTATGTGGAGGGATGTGAAGGAATTTCCAGTTCCCCTTGTGCACTCAAAAAGCTAAGGGGCAACAAAAAGTCGATCTGGGTTGTCTACATGAATTATGCAAATAAGCTCTGTCTGGCAATTTTGTCTAGGGTGTATCTTGGCTGCTGCTCCCTAGGATTTTCCCTAATGGACCCTGTTCTTCATAGTTATTTCTCCATAGAAACATACCGTTCAATGGCGTTCATCACAACAATTAATCTTTTTATTAGAGAATCTTGACATGAATTATTCACAA
Organism: Mopalia kennerleyi; assembly: GCA_034783855.1. NCBI lineage: Eukaryota > Metazoa > Mollusca > Polyplacophora > Chitonida > Mopaliidae > Mopalia > Mopalia kennerleyi. The sequence continues at coordinate 2,899 of JAVFBX010108400.1, read as the reverse complement.
CATGTTTTTAGAAGTGACATTTTACTCCAAGTATGTGTAATCACAAGCCAATACTTCTTGCCCCATCTAGGTCGGGCATAATCCTGAACTAAGCAGCATCGAGGACATCAGGCCCTGTGAGGCTTACAACATGCCATGGTCTCCCAATATTAAACTAGAGAAAATCGGAAAATCATGGGGTTTTTATTACCATATTCTGCGAGAAGACTTTTTCAATGGTCTTTCAGAAAAACCAATGGACATTGTTTTGTGGAGGATAAGGTAAGATCTGCATGCCAGGACATAATACAAGATAACTTAAGACAAAGATCTAATTCCATTACGACTGTCTTTCAGTGTAATGTTAACCCAAGCCACTTCACACAGCTTATTCAACAAATTTCACATAATCAGCTGAAAACCTTTAGAACGATTACAAGATGACTGATTTTCACAAAGTCCAAATGACAATACTAGATTGTTGTTTCATTGGGGTTTAATGTCGTATTAAGATAATTTCACTCAAAGGATGGTGTGCCAGGCCAATGGATGAATGAAACCACCCTCAACAGCACTGGCAACAAAACTGGAGACAAGACAGGACAAAATTATTGGCCTGTTCCGCCAATGAAAGGAAATAATGAAAAATAATTTAATATGTCTGCATAAAGCATGTTAGAGTAATTAACAAAGCTGACAGTATCGCTCTTGTTTCATGTTGTGTGATAATTTCCCAAAATTTACTTGAAAAACTTGTTAAAGTAATTAATATGCATGTAATGAGCCAAACAGATAATATCCCCTTCCTCTCCTGTTGTGTGACATTTGACCAATATTTGAGTATCAGGCTATTCAATTTGGATATACAGTGCTTAACGTAAATTGTACACCATTTCCTCTGATACAGAAACACTTAATTAGCATAATAATTATGCACAGAATTCCATATAATTTTAATAATCTCTTCCTTTTTGGTCAGGGATCACAAACAGTGCAAAATAAAGTTGTGTGGCCAGTTGCTTGAAAGACAATAAGCAGCTATCACCAGATTGAATCACTAATACCAGGTTAGAGATAAACTTTCCACATGGGGTGCATCCTCTAATAGCGGATTAAATTTAATAGCGATTAGGGTTGGTCGGAGCGCTATTAAATTAATCTGCCATTAGAAGACATCACGCCATGTTGAAGGGTCGCTTTCTAAAATGGTATCGATTTAATCTGGTGTCAGCAGCTAATCGTCTTTCAAGCAACCGACCACTGGAGAGAAACTGCACACAGGAGTTTCTTGGAAATTTGGCAAGGTTTCTATTCCAACCAGTCAGTGTTATGTAACCCAGTTTTGGCTTTTGTCAGATTTTCTAGTAATAGCATTTACCGGACATTAATTTGGGCATATAATATTTTGGGCACCCATGTTTTCTGTAACCTAATTGACTCCATCAAGTCCTCTGACTTACTTTTGTATGAGGTTTAGATGTGATAATACAAAACAATCGCACAGTTATTTGCTATTTAAGTAAAGAAACAGAAAAAAAAGCGTCTCTATATATACATTTTATTTGAATTTGACAGCAATATCATTTGAAAGTTACTCCACAAATTCATACAGATGCTTTATGAAAACACAAAGAACACAAAATATTTATCCAGATTCCATATCATTTCAGGTTAAGTTCCTAAAGTAACCAGCAATCTGGCATAAAGAGATTAGCTTTACTGATGAAGACAGATGACAAGATTAGAAACTAGTAGCACTTCTGTTGTGTTTCCAATGGATTACTGACAACATATGAAAGAAATATGCAAAGTCTTTGTATGAAAACTAAACAGATATTTAGTTTCTTTAGGAGGTGAAGCTTTGAATTTGATTCTTCTCCAGTCTCACACATGTCCATAAAATCAAATCATACAGGTTAACTGGTCTAATCCGTATAATCTGGGTTTTTTCGCAGAATCACAAAGCCTTCCATGACTGGGGTCAATGAGAGATCTGTAGGATCAAATTAAGGAAATTGTTTCTCAGAAGTTTTCAACAAAAGTTCTTATGTTGCCATACATATTATAAAGTGAATAATTGTTTGATGGCCTTGCCAGCCAACACGCTCCCCCACGGGGCTATTGGTGAAGGAAACCACCGTGGACGTCATTGATAATAAACTATTACAAAGCAGGACAATGAGAAAATCCAATACAAAGACACCACAAAACAAAAAGGCATTGTGTTGCTCGTTATATAAGATATGTTTGTTTGATTGGTGTTTAACGTCCTACTCAAGGGTATTACACTTATATGAGGACAGATTATCCACTTCACACTGTTCCTGGCCTTATTATGGTGTAAAATGAGGAGGAAACCTTGTAAAAACCACCCATGCGATTGCCGGGGCCACATCGTGTGATTCGCTCATATACCTGATGGTTGACAGACAGAATCGATCTGTGTATTATGTACAACACTTCAGTGGAACTACAGAGTTTTTTGGATTAACTTAAATTTACAAAACTTATCCCAATGTTCCATCCAGTCCAAGTATAATACACCCTTAGTTATAAGGTGCAGGGTATCTAACAAAAAAGAGAAAACTACTTCTTTATGTGTCAAATTTGGCAGTCAGGGATCAGAAAAATGATGGTCCACTTATTAATATCAGTTATTTACTAGTTAATTTACTGCCTAAAGCCGTATGATATCAGTTGGAGTAGATGATAGCCGACATGATTTGGCTCAATGTTGTAGTGAATTTTTCATTAAGCTACAACTACATAATACACTGAAAAATTAAGGATGTGTAACTATCTAAGTGATAAAGTGAAAGGATACATTCATCTGTGGCCAGTTCTGCTCTCTCTCCATAAGCCAGTAGTACAGGTGTGGTGTGAGTTTGGAAGCCTGTGATGGTCTTGGGTTTACCTGCTT
>JAVFBX010108290.1:0-16086 GCA_034783855.1 Mopalia kennerleyi | reverse complement strand
CGGCTTCTTCAGAAAAATAAGTATAACTCATTCGATTCTGTAATTACAACAAAAGTCCGTATTTTGGGCGCTAGTGCCTCTTTAAGGAATGCCAATATAAATTTACCGTTATTGTCAAGATACCGGCCCAGTTAGGAATTACGGTTGCTGGTCCTGTGCTGGTTTTCCATACGCTGCCAGTATGTTATTAACGTACCGGTAATGGGCCGGTAAAAAAAACAAATGGCCCGTTACTGATCCGGTAAAGATTCAGACCCGATACCGGCCCGATACTAAACCAGTACCGTAATGCTGCTTCCGGAATATAGCCTTATGGGATATCCCGCCGAAACATTTCGTCGTCTGCAAGGTTTGTCTAAGCTTTTATTGCTGTCACAAAATTAGTTGTAGTTCAATTTATTGTTAGCTATTTTGTTCACGCATATTGCATATTTATTTTTTTAACTTAACAACCGTGCTAAAAGTATGTTTAAGTACAAAGACACAGAGTAATAGTTAAAATTTAATTTGTTTTCTTTCACTCTATAGTCAAGGAAATTGGTGACACTTTTAATGTCATCCAGATTTCTTGTTTCTTTAGATGGTCTAATTATGCTACAGCGTTATATCATATTCGACTAAAACCTCCCCACGTAAATACTATTCAAGTACCCTTGAACACAAAAACATTATATATTTGAATTTCCTTTTTTTGACTGGTTACGAAAATTGGACCCTAAGTGACTTTACGTGAAGGTTAATTCTGTAACTTAAATGTACGCTGTGCTATATATTTATAAATTTAGTTACTTTTTATTAATTTTTTTTACACTTTCTTTTCCAGAGGCAGTTTTGAAAGACTCTTTCGACACCACTGTCTATACGATAGAATATGAGCGATGATCGCAATGGTGTTCGAAATGGTGTTCAATGCAGAACCAGTCGATTTACTTTAATTATTGAAACCTTGGATTTGGACTTTCATTTATTTGTTACAAATTTCAAAATATATCATTCAAAACAAACCATCATTTTCTTCCAATTTTATGATATAAGTTTTCTACCGGTACTGTATGTACTCGTTGCCCAATCAACATCGCCATACAGGGCCAATACTGGTTTATTAACCGTTCATAACGGCTCGTACCGGCAAATATTTACTGTACTAGCCCAATACTGGACCAGTGCCGGCTTGCCTTTATCTTAAAGTCATCATAATTAACAACAATGGGCCGGTATTGGCCCAATTCGTAAACGCCATTACAAATTTAACGTTATATACCCGATATTGGCCCATTTACATATTTATAGATATTGGACCAGTATTTAACAAACAAGATTGGACCGGTACTGGCAAATTTAAGGCATGCCAGTATAAATTTACAGTTATTGCTCAGATACTGGCCCAGTTAGGTATTACGGTTGTTGGCCCGGTACTGGCTTTGGATATGCCGCCGGTATGTTATTAAGGTACCGACCTGTTAATGGGCCGGTAAAAAAACTTAATCGCCCGTTACTGGCCCGGTAAAGATACAGGCCCGATACAGGCCCGATACTGAACGGGTATCCATATCCTGCTTCCGAAATACAGCCTTATGGGATATCCCGCCGAAAGATTTCGTCGTCTGCAAGGTTTGTCTAACTTTTACTGCTGTCACAAAATTAGTTTTAGTTTAATTTATTGTTAGTTATTTTGTTCACACATAGCGCAAATTTAATCCTTAAACTTATAGCCATCGCGTTAAAAGTATTTTGAGGTACACTGACACATAGTAATATATTAAATTAAATTCATTTTTCATTTGTGTACGAAAATTGAACATCGAGTGACACTTTCCGTATCGGATTGTTTGTATTTTGAGCTGTTGAAATTTTGCTACGTCGTTATACGTTATTTATATAAAAACTAATTAAATTATTTTTGCTTTAAGGTACACTGCTATAATACATAACACCGACAATTTTCCGCTGAGTGAGTTGCTTTTCTGTCTGTGATAGGCAATCGGGCTACGTCGCAATGTCCTACTGGACTAAAAAACGGCGTATCCAATCGGAAGTTAATACACATATGCAGAATATCCATAAAAGTAGTTGCGAAAAAAATAAAACTTGTAAATCAACAGTATCGGAAACTCCCGCTGAACAAAGTATAGACCGACCATCCCAAAGACTAGCATCGACAGTTCCTTCAAATAGCACAAGAAGGAATGTAAATATTGCTGAAAATCATTTACCGCCTTTCGAGACGGAGTGGTCATTAACAAGCGCAGAACACGACATCTACACAGAGAGCACTTCTGAAAGTTCGTCTGATAATGAATCTGATAATGAATCTGATAATGCCATTAATGTAGTGGATTTGGGTAAATGGGCAACTAGAAATAACATAACTCATACAGCGCTCGGGGAGTTGTTAACTGTCCTAAAAAAGTCTCAACCCCATCTACCCAAGGACCCCAGAACTTTGTTAGACACGGGTAAAGTTGAGGGAATAAAAGAAATAGAAGGAGGTTCTTACTACCATGTGGGCTTACAGAAAAACATAATCACCTGGCTACAAAATGATTCTGACTTGCGTAAGTGTAATAGCATACAAATTCAAATTGGCATAGACGGTTTACCACTTTTTAAAAGTAATAATACTCAGTTATGGCCTATTTTGGGTATGATCACAAACGCTTCACGCCCACAACCATTTGTTATTGGAATTTTTTCTGGGAATGAAAAACCCAAAAATCCATCTGAATTTTTGTCCGAGTTTATTTGTGAGTATAAAAATGTTAAGAAAAATGGTTTAACGTACGAGACCCGACAATATCCCGTTACGATCAATTCCTTTATTTGCGATGCCCCTGCACGCGCTTTTTTGAAACAAATAAAAGGTCATTGTGGTTACAGGGCATGTGAAAAATGTGTCCAGAGAGGCATTTATGATGGGAAAATGACATTTCCGCAAACAAATGCGCAACTTAGATCTGATTTCTCTTTTATGCATATGGAAGATAAAGAGCATCACACAGGAATCAGCCCATTAAGCAATGTGTTCGGTATGATTTCTCAATTCCCAATTGACTACATGCACTTAGTATGCCTCGGCGTTATGAGACGTCTCCTTAATTATCTGAACAAAGGACCGTTAACAGTTCGTCTTGGGCCTCAGATTAAAAAACAAATTTCTTCCTTATTGTTAGGTTTAAGAGAATTTATACCCAAAGAGTTTGCAAGAAAACCACGCCGTCTTTCGGAATTAGACAGATGGAAAGCTACTGAATTTCGGCTTTTCCTTCTCTACACTGGGATGGTGGTGTTGAAAGACAACATTTCAGAGGAACTCTACCAAAATTTCTTGTTGTTGTCTGTTGGTGTCGGCATACTTGTTAACCCTCTTGTTTGCCATAAGTTGTGTGACTATGCCAATGAACTTCTTGTTCAGTTTGTTAGTCATTTCGCTCACCTATACGGAAAGAGTGAAGTCGTGTATAATGTACATAATTTAGTACATCTTGCACAGGAAGTAAAAATTCATGGACCACTTGATTCAATATCTGCATTTCCATTTGAAAATTTCTTGAAAACACTCAAAAGACTAGTCAGGAAGCATCACTTACCATTACAACAAATTGTGTTGAGATTGTCCGAACTATCCAAATTTCAAACAGATTTAAGTTCAAATAGCGAAGGTAAAAATGGGCCTGTACTGAAAAAATTGCATCGCTCAGGCCCTCTCCCGCCACAAACCCCAAAATTAAGTCCTGACGTACACATACATAGCCAATTTAAGGAAGCACACTTAGATTCATTTTGTGTCACCACATCCACCGGAAACAACTGTGTTCGAATCAGATCAGATGTATGCCTGATAAGAAACATTCTGTTCAATGGGAAGGATACATTTGTGGTATACCAGGTTTTTAAATCTGCTCAACCATTTTTCGTTTACCCTATGAACTCAACGTTTGTTGACATTCATTTAGTTTCGAAACTTGATGCCAGAATAAAAATGGATGTAATTCAGTCCATTAGTTTAAAATACGTTCTTCTTCCATATCGCGATGTGCATGTTGCAATTCCTCTTCTCCACTTGTCCACTAATTCTCGGTAGGCCTAGATTAAACAGCAAATTTCTGCTCGAAAAATATAGGACTATGTCGAGGTCCTATTAACTAATATTCAGATGATTATACCTAACCAAATTATAAGGGTTTTCTATAGAATTTCACATGGCGGCATTAGGAAAGGGCTAAATGTTTTCACGTGTTTAATTCGTATACTGTAAAATGTACTAAACTACCACTTAAGATGAAAGGTACAACACTTTACTTGATCACTGTCAATACGCATTGGACTTCAATATCAATTAAAACATCACTAACAAGATGATCAACCATGTTTCCGAACTTGTTATATTTACACAGTTGTATTCAAACTAAGTTATAATTTAGAGCTATATAAATTTTCTATTGAATGGGGATAAATAACATAATTATAACATTAAAAGAAAACTGTACATTATTGTAAAACTAATTTTTTCAGACGAATGCATATTTTTGTTTAAATATTATTTAATATTAAAATGTTGATCCGCAAAGCTGCAACCAGTGTGTATATTTTTACATAAGTTTTTTGGAAAATGTGTTCAGTAAAGTGTAATTGACGTTACAATGACGTAAAAATGCGTTAACATATTTTCAGAGTATTGAAAATGTACGTAGTTGTTGTATTCGAGGAAACAAATGAAGTTGAACTTGTTGCATCCAACTGGATGAAAGACAAAGATAGGTGTTTTTGGCCCCCAATTAGAAAACTAACAACTGTGAGCAAAGCAGTAAAGGACAGACTACCAGCAGATCCAGACACTTGGGCGGTCTACAGAGTCAGGGTTTTGTCCGCTTGTGGTGAGTAGTTTAATTATAAAGCTTTAAAAAGTACAATTACCGATTGCATGACCTGTGCAGATATATCCTGGTTAACTAGAGACGTTTATGTTTACTATATTGTCTGATAAACATCCACATCTATACAAAGTGAAGACTAGCATGCTTACTTTGTGAAGGTTAAATTTGTTTCAAATTTTACACTGAATTTTGATACTACTATTTCTGTTTTGTATTAATTTTCTCGCAAAAAGTCTTACTACTACAACATACACACAATACGTATACGTAAAAATCACCAACAAATCCCAGATGGACATGGATATATATTGTTTCAGATAATTATGACGAAGGAAGAAGGAAGTTAATTCTAGCAGAGGACACCTCAGACATTCAAACTGAGAACGAAATAATGGGAAGAGGAGCTAGAAGGTTAGATAATACATTTTCGTGAACATACAGTCCTTTAAAAAGGGAAGTTTACTACAACCGAAAGGCATATCAGTTGTTAATGTCTCAATAATTTCTTTGACAAGCATTTAACGTTCCATTTATTTAGGGAATAACCATGCTGTATCAGGTGGTTTGCCGCCGCTAATGCTAGGTTTTATTACGGTCGCTGTTTTACCGGCGATGCGTTATGGCGGAGCCGGTAAAACGGATATTTGCAAACCACCAAATACAGCATGCTTATTTCAATTCTAATCCAATGAGAATCGATGTTGGCTGCGAAAGTATAGAAATCGACGGAATCCGAATCTTACAGCTGATGTCAGCGAAGGGCTTATTTACCACTGGATGAATTTATGTGTTTTACCGCAAAACTTTCAATAAACCTCGTTTGTTTTCTGTTTAATTTTCACAAACAAATTATCAGAATTATTAAAACAAAATTTTTCCTTTTTAAAATATATGGGATATAATGAAAGCAGTGAGGACAAACTGAATTGGATTATAATGTGGGGTTTACGCTTGATACTGTTATTCACAAATACTGTAAATGTGGAAAATATCGATATTTTGTTGAAAAGACGCATAACCCTAGTGTCATGCCAAATTTTATGTTCAATTGGATGTAGGCTACAGAGCGTGGAATTTCAACCGCAAAAGATACTAGTAGTAAAGTGAATGGTTAATTGATTTTAGGCAATTTCAACTTTACTGCTAATTAACTTGCCATCACATATGTTTTTATTGTAGAGAAAAACATTTAGCATGCTCCTTGAAATCAATTAATCTTCTTTTTTTCAGACGAAAGGAACGAAGACCTTCCTTTGAAGACAGTGATCTCGAGGATGGACTCCTTCAAAAGTCCCCACCAAAACGTCAACTGTCAGCTCCGGTGATATCACCATTTCCAACTACCTTTCCAGTAACACCTATTTATGTCCCTCATGGTTCACATAACGTCGGCGAAGTCCAAGGTAAAATATGTGACATGTTTGCTATTTGATAAATGTGTCTTTTTCCGATTTTGTAATGCTGTTTCTTTAGATAAGAGCTACATGTACACTGTAAAAGAGATTATACGTACATAGTAACAAGAGTAGTGCAATTCAGTAGAACGCATCTCCTGGTGCTGTTCATATAACGCCCCGGAATTATTAGATCAAGATGGATGTAACACAACCCTTGTTCTATGCTTTGTTCAGTTTAACAGTGGACACCATATTTTCATGATAAGATATGTTGCAGATAAAACGAAAACGGAAATTATGTAAAAACACTTTATTGAAATCACATATGGGCTTACAGTGACTGTCACATCTTAACTCTGAAATAACATTTTGCATTTATATCGTTTACTGTTGTCCCATTTTAGACGTAGCATATTTATTTACTTTAAGGGTCCGAATTACATCCCCCCATTGTTGTGCAGGCAGTGCAGCATGCAGAGAAAACGGAACAAATCTCAGGTAGGCCGATGATGTGATATTTTTTCAGATGAACCGCCTTCGTTTTGGATTCATGCATGTGTCAAAACATAAATTTCACTACTTATAATTCTTTTATTTTGTATTTAATCTTTGTTTTTCTTATATTATAAGATTTTTTTCGGATATGATTTTACTACACTCGGAATTAATTATTTACTTATATTACAAAATAAAGTCTCTATGTTTTGCTACATTAAGCCAGAATAATGGTTACAATCTGACATTGTTGTACCATCTTAATTTACAAAGGAAAAGTTTGACAAAACAAAATAGTTCTACAGCTACTCCTTGGTACATTATCAAACGCAATTGCCTGGCTGGAATATGTCATCATAAGTATATTCTTATCCTGCATTTTGTTGCATGATAAATACGGGTATCATCATTAAGAAACAGTGTACACTTTATTATGTATGTAAAGTAAATAACTGGTTTTACTGGTTAGCATAAAATAGCTAAACATGCGTTTTAGACATTTCTATTATTTAAAAAAAAAAAACGATTATGAGAAAAAAACCTGAGAATGTATTTTCTTTTATTTTTTTTTTATCAAGCGATAGATGCAGAAATCCTCACAGCAATCAGTGCTTTGCAGGTAACTGTTAACGAAATGAAACGTGAGCAGGTAGTTCAAGGCCAAGTCCTGACGAAAATTTTATCAGGAATGAGTACTGAGGCATCAGACGACACAGACGCATCTCCGGAAGATATTCTGGGGATGTTGCCAGCCTCTTCCATTGAAGAGCTCTATGAGGTCGAAGCTAAGCTTTCCGAGCCCAAGAAAAAGGCTAAATTGGTAAGTTCTACTACCGTGCATGAGATTGTAATAATGTTGAGAGTGTGTGGGGGGGGGGGGACCTGGGGTATAAGGATTAATAATTTTAGAGGATGATTTAGAGAGTTTTTTAAACCAAACACTTACAATGCACATGCATATGTAGATGTTTCGTCATGCTCCAGAATAAAAGCGAAATCAAACAAAACTAGAGGTTATGATAACAGGACAGAACGGTTATATAGCTGTCAAGTTCAAGAGCTTTTGACTTAAAAAAATTAATACCTATATTTGGATATAATAAACTAAAAGTAATCGTCACTTTTGCAGAAGAAGAAAAAATATTAATAATTGTGTCTAGGTGGATACAAACTGTCGACCTTGTGATTATGAGACTTATAAATGCGTTATGTTTTGTTACTTATATATGCGCTAATCCGACCCAATCTTTGTTAATGGTTGGATAACAGAGGTACATCCTGCAGAACATCGTTGTGATTTGGTTTTACAACTTTGATCTAATATATTTATCTAAATGGCACCATTTTCTCACACTTTAAGTTACTTCACAATAGCACAAAAAAATAACTACAGTATTAATAACAAATCCGTATAATTTTGAAAAACTTATTTCCGTTCTGTTCCTCTATTTTAGCGGCCTAGAAATTTTGCTGTATAGTATAAATAATTCAATCTTATTGGTGTTTACACGTAAAGAAAAATAAGTCCCGGCAACTTTACGGAACTACTTTCCGCTTTAAACAGCCCAAAAAAAGTTACAGTAGAAAATATCTGCCTTTGATAAATAATTTACTTGAATTAAATGCAACAAAATAGCGCAGATTTATTGACATTTTTGATAATGACTCTTTTCGACGACGAAATCGACCAAAACGATGTTAGCACTTCGACATCCTCTTAGGAAGCTGGTCGAGAAATACGCGGTAAATGTGGCTGTAAATCTTACAAAGGGATGGCTTCAAAAGAAATAAGCAGATTAAAAAACATTACGGACAGTAATGTTTTACAACACTAATATTGCAGAAAATCCGAGTAGGATGTTAAACCAGGGTATTACATAGGTAATATTTAAGACTAGTTGATCTTATTAGAGATGTGAATTATATTAAATGGCAGGTACAAGCCCTATGCATGTATAAATATTGCTTTCTTTTATTAAAAACATTTTTTCAAAAGTATTTTACTTATATATAAAATATAAACAAAGAGAGAAGTTTAAAGTTTTATTTGTGAGTTATGATGTGTTGGCATTTTAAAACCTTCTGTAGCCTAATGATTTCCCATCTCACAAAACATTTTTTTTTTTTGCGGGGGGGGGAGTTCTACGCAAAAACAAAAGTAAGTAATTTATTACAAAGGTATTTCTATTTTTGTAAACTGAGAACATATTTGAAGACTGAAAACTTATGGCGTTAAACCAACAGGAATAAGCCTACTGAAATCAGCTGTATTAATCGACTCGCTCTCTAACGGCACCACCTATATGCCTACGTCTGCCAAAGTAAAGCAAGAAATTTGAACAAAAAAAAAAAAAGAATTTCGGGGCGGGTAGAAATGGAATTTGGCCTCTGTACAAATTGATTTCGGGGCGGGTGGAAACCAATTTCGGGTCAGATAAAAGTGAATTTCTGGTCAGGTAGAAATTTGAAAAGAAATGATACGACAAAAGAGATTTATGTCCCCTATGAGCCGCCTTAGTTATATGCTGAAACCAAACTAAAAAATCACGAGAAAAGGAAGTATGACTATGCATGGACAAAGCTAAGGAATATCACAAAAACAGGTTAAAAAATATTGGATGTGCGTTCAGCCAACCTGTAGGCTAATGAATTATATGAATCAATATAAGTTCATTTTTTTATCCAAATATTTGATTAAAATCAGAACTTACCTTCATGCTGTAATAGATCCTGTCCTTCCTGGCTATTGCATTTCGTGTGATTTGGGATTCCATTTAGTGTTTCGGGGATTAGAGTTCCTAACCAAATTTATTTGAACACTTTTGAGTTTTGGTTGGATTAGAACCGCAGAGAGCAATGTTTTTTAAGTCATGAAACCATGGAAAACTCTCGTCAAGAGAGGGGTGGAAGAGAAAGTCCCGCAGACAAAAGAATGTACGTAATAGCTGCAGTCAGGTGTCCAATTAAATCCTTTAAACTTTTTGTGGCAAAAACTTTTCCTAAATTCACAAGCCTTTTTAATCACTGCTCGAAAGATGCTATGAATTTACCAAAGATAATCGCATTGTGGTACACAGCGAAGAGTACAAATACACATACCAGTTTTTTACGGTTTTTTGGGGGATATTTCTCAACGTTATTTGTTCAGTCGTCCTTACACCGCGCACTCCATCGGAGCAACTTGGATCCTTGTTACGTTTCTTTGTAACATTTAGATATAGCATAACGCTAGCATGATTCTGCACATCATCTTCCAATGTAAGCTTATAAAAATTACATGGCCTTAACTAACACAATTTATAGGGCTTATACCTATAACCCTATTACGCGAGAGAAAACAAATCAGAGAAAAATCAGATATATGTTTCGAGAGGCCGGCGACCTGCATCATGGGTTGAGATAGGCGGGACGCAGGCCTTATACGCAGCCCTATACATTGTGCTAGGCTTTACCATCTTGTTTTCATTCTTGAACCCTTTTGGGTTAGACCTACCCATAAAATGACCACAGGTTTTGAATTTCGACATGCACATTATGTACATATGAGAGGTTATAGAAATGAATGTTCCGTCAGAAGTTACAAAAGAGAATGTTCAACTGACCAAAAACAAAATATCAGTGATGTCCTTTCAGCGGTAGCTCAAACACGTACCCCAGCAGAACATAGTACAGCCAGTCGACATGGCAGGGGGAACATCTTCCGTAACTGTCACAGCGCCCTGGACGAAGCGATATTTTTCACTCTCCGATGTCGATCCAAGAACCAAACACATTCCAGATAGATTCCAGCAACTTCACCTCATCAGGATGCATCTCATGCATCTTATCCTTATTTAACTGTGTTTTCAATATTTCAAATTACCAAGTGTAATAAAATTAACCGCCACATAAAACTTTCTCACTGAGACTCACGTGCAAGAGGTCAGCTGGTGACCGACATCTGCAGCCATGGTAACAGAGATTGACATACATATATCCATGAGTGCGTTGTTTAATTTCTTGTGGAATAAAGTTACAATTCCATTTTAAGCGTTAAAATTGCCTTCACTTAATTTGTGTTATTCCGATTTTGTTTTAGTATATATAATAGTGTTATATAAATTTGATATCGGGGTCACGAATTTAAGATTCTATTAATGCCACCAATTTTAATCAGAAATCAATGCAGATCATCCTTCGCTGTCAAGAGAGAAGCGCGCATTGGTACGTACACATCCGGGTCAATGTGAGGCGTCCATTAAGAGTGATCACACCCACATAACAGAAAACAGTGCCGCTTGAAATGCAATGTTAAGTTAACTGAAATATGATTGAAAATAATTTAAAAAATGAATTTAATTAGTCAACGTCTAACAATTATTACTGACCCATTAACAAATCAATATAGGCCTAGAGACTTTTGAACACTTCCAAACACATCGAAATATGTCGTGACGACTGACCTATATTAAGACGTTATATATAGGTCAGTGATCGTGACGAGCGTTGTACTCTTTGACTCTTTCAGCACAAACATTTAAATGGATCAAAGGACAGATCGAAATCTCCCATCATAAAATTAAATAGTCCCTGTAGAGTTTAGCTTTTCCTTGGTTATATTGTACCAATGGACAGAAAGCGCGGAAAAGCGTGTGCAGATCACACTATCACACGGCAGTTTTATACTAAAATTTACTTATTAATGAGATAAATATAATTATTATATAATATAACATATTTAATTAGAAGAATAATAATAACTTGGGGCTATAACCATACTTTATTTCACTATAATAATGAAACTTTAACGGAACAAGTAAAAAGATAAACAAAAAATAATTGTATCTAGGTGAGGTCGAACTGTCGACCCTTTTCCCGAAGAAGACGGCTTATCACAGTATACCTAAATTTACGTAGATCAGTCCTGCTTGTTGACATAATTGTGCAGTGACCAAATTCACTTCCCTATTTCAAGTAGAAGATATATTAGGCATTATAAAGTTGAAAAAAGTTCAAATTTTAATTATATTTTAATTCGATCCCGCCTAGATATAACGATTATTTTTTTTCTGTTAAAGATACATTATCATAGCGAAATAAAGCTTTTATTTTTTAAGCCAAAAGATCTTGAATTTGAAAGTCATGTAATACCTAATAATAACCGTTCTGTTCGCTTATAACCTATAGTTAAGTTTAATACCGAATGAAGCAAACACCTCATCAATATACTCTAGGTATATAGAAGAAGGAGAAGAATCAGCCCGATTTCAATAGGTATTCCATGTGAACTTGGAAACCAAATAATCGGACCATTTTCAATATGTCTTTCAAGAAAAACTTTTAAGCCATAATTTAAAAAAAAAACCAATGCATGTCATGTTGAGTTGTGTTCATTTTTAATTTAGGTGAAAAAACTTTGGCTTAATGGCGGCTCCACCATGAAGGAAGCGGTACGCCGGTCTATGGGAATGGCCCTGTCTCATGGTGTCGCTCTACAGTTGAACTGGGCAGGAAAAGTGGGCTGGAAAGGTCAACAATCAGCCCCTAAAAAGCCCTTTGGGGGACTTAATATATGCGAAGCTATAACAAGTAAGCATCAAAATTTATTGATGTCTGAGGTGTCCAAGTTGTATTACAACAAAGCGAGTGTACCCTATGGTAGTGTGTGTTAAAAACTGACGCAATTGTGAAAAGACCATTTAGGCCCACTGTACACGCATGGTTTAATTTACCAAGTAACTGAAATGTATGCTGTGCTATAAATTTTTAAATATAGTTATTTTGTATTTATTGTTTTCAATCTTTTCTTCCAGAGGCAGTTTTGAAAAATTCCGCATTTGATACAACAATTGCCCTGATCGAGAAGGAGATTATGTTGTGGTTGCGCAACGCAAGTGACCGCAATGGTGGCCGCAAAAGACGCCAGTTGGACAGCCAGATTACCATAGATGCAGCCGATTTACCATTACAATTGTAAACTTTCGACATACATGTATTTGTTTACAAAATTTCCTTGAGAAATATATTTTTCAAAACAAGCCAGTATTTTCTTCCAAATTCATGATACATGCCCTGTGCTGTGTGTACTTGTTGGGGTTTCATGTAGGTTAGCATCATGGGGGCGTAGTTATTCTTGAATGTTTAATCAAACAAACAGTTGGTTATTTGATTATTGGCGTTTTCCATCCAAGTGGATGATTTACGCCATCAAACAAACAGTATTTCCAAAAATGATTTCTCTTTTTTAAACTAAATCAATTTCCTTTTGAAAACAACCACATCGTTTGTTTATAGCATTCTGTTGAAATAAAAACTATTCAAGAAGTATAGGCCTACTGCTTAGATTCCTCATAAAATTCTGTATTTGAGGAACAATACATAAAACTGTTGGGACTGTCACGTATTTCTTTATTATGAGAACAAACATGAATTGAAGATGGGTAGATAGGCTGTACGCAAATTTTTTTTAAATGATGTCCTTAGTATATGGACACGTATCATTCCAATTGTTGTAGATCTGACCTGATCATTCAGTTTCATGGTGGACTCCTCTTGCCATGTACATTGTGAGAAATCCTCCATAACCAAACCAGAGTAGCTCTCTAAACAGATGAAAACTATCTAGTATCCACAATCTAAGGACAACAGTTTAAAAACTACTGTTTATCCAATATCTAATCTCAATAGACGCCTCCTAATATCTATAGTAGCGGGCAAATTGCGATTCATCTGTAATGGGCCGATACCAGACTGTAAAGGTTAATTAACGGCAGTACAGGGACTGGATAACTGGTTCTATTGCGGGATTCTAATACCGGTCCAGTATCAGATTGCCACAAATGGGCCTGTACCGGCTGTAAAGCGTTCAATAACGGCTGGATTCAGTTGACACGGTACAGGGCCAGTTCCGCGCCGCTGTGCAAATCTGTGAAAACCAGTATCGGCCCGATACAACTTGCCGGAATCGCCCTTTATCGGCCCGTTATAAAAAGGGTTAAAGGGCCATTACTGGTCCGATACATAAATGTTGATTGGGTTTAGCATGTTAAATATTCTCCGAAGAAATTGTTTATACATATTAGCTTATGTCTCAATACTATTATTATGGATGTTTGCCTAAAGAACGGCCATATATTATAATACGTCAAATAGTTAGAAACAAATATATTGATATCACTATATCAGATACAACAGACATATAGCTGTTGCTAATTTCATGTCAAATGTTGTAGAGAAAAGAATTAAATCGGAAAAACATCTTTACAGCTCAGATTGTCAGTTTTGGGTTAAAAAAAACAACACTTAACGGACCAATGCATTTATGTCTTTTAAAATGTTGTCTATTTTTACACAACTCACGGAAGTCCGGTGTTTGTGTTTCATCAGGATGCTAGAAAGGCCTTTGAGTGGTTGTATGCTTAAGTATGTAGATTTCTACAAATATTTAGGCCACATTGTTACATGTGACGGTTCTGATAATGCCGAAAAAAAAAGCACAGAAAAGGAAACATTGCAGTAGGGCAAATTTTCTCTCAGGAAAGTTTAAATTAAGCACTAGTCTGGTAAAGAGGTCACTTTTTAAATCATTCTGTTGGAATGTTTATTTTTGTGCCTTGTGGAGTGTTTATACTAAAAAGGTTTTTAATGCAGTGGAAGTCATGTACAATAACACCTTTAGGTGGTTGATGCATTACAATAACAGATGTAGTGCTAGTCGGATGTTTTCAATCCATGATGTTCCGTCCTTCGGGGTGTGAGTTCGAAAGTCTATCTGGTCGTTGCAGCTGAGATTAGAGGCGAGTCCTAATGTTATTGGCAAGACACTTGTAACTGCTGACGTATACCTTTACTCTCATTAATGTGCTAAATGGCAATCGCTATTGTATAATAATTGTTAACAAGATATTTTGGTATTTAACATGTATGTCTGTGTAATCATCTGTATTTATATTTGGACAAAAGGACTGAAATAAAAAAGCTTATTTTTAGTATATAGGGTTAGTCTAAATTTGAATACGATAAGCATGAACCACATCTCAGGTTAAAACATGTGTATTGTAGCAACTCAAACAACAACAACATCAACCAAGGAAGGACACTGTAAGTATGTCATATATGTATTGTGATCAGTCCTGGTAAACAAAAGCACATGTTGCATTAAAGCACATGTTACAATAGGCCTATAGTCTCCTATGAAATTCAGAAATATATTAACAATTGTGTCACGCACAGATACACAACAGACAAGGCTCGTATTGCTAGGTGGATTAAAGCTTAGAGGTTTTTGACAGTTGCTTTTAATAGCAACAGTGTCAATTTGATCCAGTCAGGTGGTCCATTGATTCCTAAAGATTTGTTTGTTTGATTGGTGTTTATCGTCGTACTCAAGGGTATTTCACTTATATGACGACGGGATTCCTAAAGAATGTAATGATTAAATTTGTTGATTATAGCTGTGTATAAATCAAATGCAGTGTCAATGTCCTATTAAGTGTCTGGTGAATATGATATTTATCGAAAATGGAAGAAGGGTGATGGATATATTTGCTATAGTAGTGCGCTAAAATATTTTCGTCATAGCTAACCTTGAACAATACACAACTTTCGAAACACGATTTATTATAGTTAAACCTAAACAATACACAACTATCGAAACACGATTTATTATAGCTAATCCTGAACACTACACAACTATCTAAACACGACACATCATATGTAACCCTAAACATTACACAATTAATTAAACACGATTTACCATGTCTAGCCCTAATTATTACAGAGCTATTTAAATACGATTTATCATATTTTACCATGAACAATACACTCCTATCTAAATCATATTTAACGTTGAAAAAGGGGGCGGGGGGACTGGCTATTAGAGGGAAAGAGGCCACATGGAATACCCACTGTCCACTATGCACATAGTGAAATGCGTGCTGACAAAATATTCGGTGGGGAAAAAACTATTATTGTAAATATTCAGGACCTATGTGATGGCGTCTCATCCCAATCAGCAAAGACACCAGTTGTAAGACAAGGAGACACTACATGAGATTTACACAACTTCCAAAACCAGGAGGTAAACACAGATGGGCACGATCTCAACAATAAATTCACAAAAGAGTTTACTTGGGGGACATGGGGGACTTCAACAGCCCCACTGCAGCACAAGATGATTATATAAGCAATGACTCTTTACCTGAAGTTTTATTTCAGCGCATGCAAAACGTCTGTGAATATAATAATGATATAATACCCCCCACTCGAAGTTCGGAAGATTATGCAATTGTGTCACAGTCGTTTATTTCTTCCGTATTATGTTTTGAAACTTTGGAATTTAA
>JAVFBX010108179.1:0-16089 GCA_034783855.1 Mopalia kennerleyi | reverse complement strand
TATACGGTAGAGGAGCTGAGAACAACACAGTCCTCTTCCGGTATAGCCAAACGGTTTGCACAAATTGAATTCGTTATCGGTCAAAACAGCGATGAGGCAGCGTTTTTTTTTAAAGATTTCTTAGCCGCCAACGTTTTTAAAAGTGGCGAAACGTTAGATGATGTCAACGGACTTTCTGAAGAGCTTTACGACCGGATATTGGTAGCCATTGGCAATAATCGTTACCCAAATGACCCCTATTTGGCAGGAAAAATAATCTCCCTTGTTCGGTTCATGTACACAAACTGGGATGCTAAGAACGATGGGATAGCCAGAGCAAAATCCATTCTTAGAGTACAAAGTGATACCGATTTTACCTATTCGATTGTAGCCTTTGCAAGAGCTCACGCTTTTCTGCGACAAAAGTGGATCCCCGCCAACAGCACCCTGGGGGGTACTTACATGTACTTATTTGATCATCGCGGTAGTTGGATGCCAACGGAAGCCTGGCGCTCTGGATCTGCTCACACAGACGAGATTCCATTTGTATTAGGAATCCCTCTCCTTATTGATTATATCAATGCGACGCAAGGAGAAAAAGATCTCAGCTCCAGGGTCATGGCGTATTGGACAAACTTCGCTAAAACTGGGTAGGTACGAAGGTACTTTCTTTTTGCCTAAGCTGAATCTGGCAAATAGTAACTTATTGAAAGAGTTAATTTTCAGGTGGAAAACCTCGACGCAAAGGTACACAGTATCTGAAATAACCCTAAAAAACAATGATATAAGTAAAACAAATAAATGTATTATTTGGACACATTTTTGAAGAAAATATGTTTCCTTGCCCGGTTACTATGATAGCTACTTGAATGCACACTCAGCTGTTGCCAGCAGCACGATCGTCACACACACACTCTCTCTCCCTCACTACAAATGTTGTTTTTATTTCCACACAGGAATCCTACCCCAGAGGGTGTGACAGTGTGGCCAGCTTTTCTTCTAGGCACAGAACAGTATCTGAGGTTCAACGTGGACAGGCTAACTGTCGGACAATATCTTTACAATAATAGAGTGGAATTTTGGTTGGATTTTTTCCCCAAACAAGTTGAAATATTTAAATCTGAACCTATACCTACTCAATGTTAGTTTTATAGAACCAATCAATAAATAAATCAGTATCGTATACCACGTGTTAATTTGCCCCTGACCTGATTTGTCGAAATCATACCACGTAGTTTATAAAAAAAAAAAACACCTTGAGTCATATTTGTTAACCCTGCGTAAAAATAGTTGTGTTGCCAGATGGAAAGTAGACGATAAACATAATTTTGTTATTTGTAAAAGTTATCGGCCTTTGTTCTTATAACCGTGTTCCCTACCACAGGAAGCATGGTTGGCTTCATATATTTGCTTCCTCATGACAGTTATACTCAAATGCGAAAAAAGCCAACGATGACAAACCATTCTGTACAACCATTTAAACTTGACACACATTACTATGATCTTACTAAAAGGTTCTTTATTGTCCATTTTCCCAATTGTATAGTGAACAAAAAGGAATTGGAATAATAAAGAATAAATGCTAACGTGTCTTTTCTGTCGATATAATTATGTAGGCGAATTCAAGCAGGTTTGCGTCATAGATTAGCGCTCTAAAAAGTATATGCGTCATATCGGTTGTAACTAGTTATGCAAGTTGTGTTATTTGTGTCTTCTTGTTTAGGAGTGTTGTAAAATAGTGGTGTGTTGTTGTTGTTGTAACCTTCAGGTGGACTAGATATAACACGTAACAGGAATACTCCCGTCCAAAGGCAGAACCTAGTAACTCACTTCAAATTGATTTTGAGAAAACCAAGAAAAACTGCTTTTGCATATATTACAGAAAAAATCTCCGGCTGCATACATCAATGATCAGTGTCGACATCCTGGGCGCTGCCATTTCGATGTCATGTGACTAAAGCGTGGCATCAGATTGGTCCATTGAGATACTAGGTTTTTTTGTGGTATTTACCGAATTCTGTGAGAGTTGCTAGGTCCTGCCATGAGCGTACAAGCTTACTTACGGAACAAATTACAATAACTTATACACTAACATGAAGCCTATAACCTAGTAACTCCAAAATTAGTATGAGCTCAGTTTTGATCAAAAAATGAGTTACTAGGTTTTGCCTTTGGACGGGATTACTGTTCCAAGTATTTCCCCCTTTCGTCTTATATCAAATAACCGTCTTTGCCGTAATGGCTCTATATAGAACCACCCTCTATCTAAATAACACTCAAAGAACGGACGATACACTAATCCAATTATGAAAAATGGTTGTTAATGTGCTTAATTGAAAAGAATTTATAAGCATTACTAAATTTACTTTTTTGAGCTCTTATTACACCATACATTTGACACATTTGGTAAGTTGAAGCCAAGGATAGAGTTAGGAAGTTTATTCCTGGCAATAGCCGATTACAAACAAACACCCCAAAGAGAAGCCGACTGGAACACAGATAGTCAAGCCACTATAGTCACCACGGAAATCAGTCACAAGGGTGTTTGAAGATTTGCAAATTAGACAAGTTTTTTGTATGATTAAAATGAAATCAATGTCCAAAGCTGATCGTAAATATTTGTCCTAACATCATTAGTTTAAGGATTTAATTAGTATTGGTGTATTTTTCTTCTTTTTTTGTGTTGTTTCCTTATTGGTATTTATTCCATGGTGTTTTATCTTTATGGCGTGTTTGAGTGGTAAATTTTGCTCAAGGAAGCTGAATTAAAAAAAATATTGACTTGCGATCTCTGTATCCAAACTTGGCTTCCATACCTTAGATGAACAATAGGCATCGAAGCTGTTGAAAAGATTGAAAGGTTGATAAAAACAAACACGCGATATCTGTATCTAACTTTCCATGAATATTTAAGATCAGCAATCGGCATAGAACCGTTTAAAACGGTTCACATGGACAATGCTTCTGCGATCTGGAAAAACATAATCTGTCGGTTGAATGCAAACACAAGAAAACAAAGGATCAGTCAGTATACATGAACCGCGGGAGTGTTGATGACATTTTCTTTCAGACTATCATAGACTTCTTATTAGAATTTTCCATACTTTCATACGATAACATGACGACCTAGTAAGTGTAAATATGGGTCTAACTAAAACAAATTTTATTAAAATTCTACTTTCTTGGTTTTTCGTGATCAAAGGAGAATTAAATACCGCGATCCTAGGCTAGACTCCAAGAAATGCTATGTCAATAGGAACGGGCTAGATTTGAATTTCCAACACATTTTCTCTGTATTACAACAGCATGGTCTAACGAAGCCAACAGTAAAGCGGTCCATACACGCGCAATACGATTAACAATAACATTGATAAAAAAAATTGTTGATGAAATTTAAGTTGACCACCATTGGTACAATTATATTGTGCACTATTTAAATCAGTCGGTCTCTAATCGTTAAGGTGAACGGATATGGATCCATGCGTGTCACTTGCACTAGCCTTACCACTTCACAAAAAAATTAAAAACAGGATATGGGCAAAACATAGAACTATGTACTTTTTTCAGTTCTTTTGTGAAGTTGGTGAGAAGAAATTGTGTTTCACATCTTAAAAAAGATGTGAAAAAAGTTCAAATTCTCTTCGCACCAACGTCAGAAAGGAACTAGAAAAAGTACACCGTTCTATAGTTGTTACAATACTCGTCGGATTTCATTTCCCAAATATTCGATAGTTCCCGATAAAGTTCGATGGTTTCAAAATACAAATTATCTCCTCTGTTTTCTCTTGCGACGATATTTTCTCTCCACATCTACCAGCTTCACAATGAAGTATTGTACAATATTCTGACGGAGTGTTACCAAACGACTAGATATTATTTTGCAACCTTCAATAAATATCTAACGAGAGTTGATTCCGTCAGAATATTGCGCAATCGAATTTTTATCTTCAATATCACGCAAATAAAAGCAATTTTATTGTCAATATCGTGAATTGACAATATTATCGTCATTCAATTTGCACGTGTATGTGCCGCATTATATCACGGAAAAAAGGCTTCAGCGTTTTGACTCAATATCTCGGCCAATTTACATGTAAATAATGTATTACAGTCGAGTCATTCTCATATGCTATAAACCAAGCACTCACTATATGTAGTAACGTACATTAATAGTCAGTCCGTCATACATGACGTCTATCTCAATGTCAGGTTTAAGGTTTGACTATTAAAGGGTTAGGTTAAAGATTACTTTTATAGATAGACTTAGTATTAAACCTAACTCAGAACTCAAAATTCACGATATGTCAACAATGATGCATATGCCCAAATTAGGATACACAAAGTAATACAGGAAAAACAACGGAACTTGGCAAAGTACATTTAATATCATAGAGATGATTTGGAAAACAACCGTATCGCTTTCATATAAGTAATACATTTGTACATGCTTATCTTTTAAAATAATCCACGAATAGATTTTGTCACAATAGGAGATTGCAATGTGCGTTTTTGTCCATCACAATTGTAATGGAAGTCTGTGAAAGTTGACCAGGGAGGTAATTTAAACCTTTGCACGGTGTTCCTTTCACGTCACAACACTCGGGAAAGTAGCTCTTGAAATGACGTCATGCACATATATCTACAATAAAAATATATAGTTTAACAAAACACACGTGGGTAGATTATCCATAAAAAAGACACCAACTCAGTGTCCCTGTGTCCGTGCTTCTCCATAGAAAGATTCTCAGCTTTTACTTGGGTGACAATTCGTGGCTGTTCTGTCGGTTACAGCGCTGGTCCTTGTTCCAATCCCAGTGGAATTAAACAATTTTTCTTTCTCTCCATTAAAAATATATCCATTGTGACGTTACTGAAATGCCAAGGATCTCGACCGGTGTAACGTCAGAAGACTTCCTGCAAGGTCGACTTGTTGACATTACGAGACTCCCATTGCCAAGAACTAGCTGTTGTTGTTGATGACCTTTGATCGAACTTTAGTCCTTTCAATTATATGACGGTGTGAAGGGAACTCAAATTAAACAGCACCGGAACAGGACAAGAACCGGACGCAAATATTTCACAAGAAGAAAGACAGGAATTCATGATCCTCTACACATCAAAGAAATCGTCTTTGTCTTGCCCATTGGTTCAAATTTGTTGGGTAATAAAGCGCCCAGTGGTCTCGGCCAGTAAAAAATATTCTGCTTTGCACACAAACTGAATACACAAGCCTTATACGTCATCCCGTTTCATGTTTGGTTGAAGGCAATAGCTATTGACAACTGTACTATGTGCTGATTTATAATACGACATTTTTGAAGCGCCGCTGTAGATTGGCCTGTGAGCTTCGCTACATCGGCATCTCACGATACGGTAGAACATGGCACGGAAACGTTTGCTGCTGAGAAAATAAAACAAAAAGTTACAGCCGTGATTACAATCGGCTAAAAAGTACGTGAATTCTCGCGTCAAGAAGTACTGAGCTTTTTCATGCGGTGATGACGCCACCCAGGTACTACGGATGCAGTTAAACACGGCGAGGGGTAACATGAGGACGACAAAGGCAACAGAAACAGTCACCAGCATTAGAGTCAGGTGTGTTTTGTGGGAGACACTTTGTGAATTCTCAGAGATCAGCTGTTTCTGCTTCTCCATTGACTGTCTCAGCCTGTAGATAATCAGCGAGTTTAGGATGATCAAGATCATACAGGGAATAATTCCGGTCAAACAGCTCTCTGTCCAATACCACACATTATTAGCGAAGCGAATATAGTCGGGGTAAAAGGTACATTCAATCCCGTACGGTGGCGGCTTTTCTTGTTGATAAATCAAAAACAGGAGATGTGAGTTGATCAGAATTAGCAACAAAGCCGTTACAGTAACAACAACACGTGCCCGGTACATTGTAAACCATCGGGAGACCTTTAAGGGCAGCCATACGGCCACGAATCTCTCAATGGTTAGTAAAATGAGAATCCATATTGAAAACTGTTCTAAAAAACTCCCAATAAAACTTAACACTTTACACCCAGCATCACCAATATTTACATCATACTGCGTCAGTTTAAGATACAACAGTTTGAACAACAGCGCCTGAGTGTCAAACACCGCCAGCAAAATAACATACAGTGAAGACGTTGTAAAAGGGCGCAGTTTGGCTATTGTCAAAACAGCCGCAGTATTGAAAACTAATCCTAAACAGCACAAAATCCATAAATAATGCTTATTTAACGCCAGTGCCACGACGCCTTCGGTATACTCTTGGAACGTCACGTTAGTCTCGCTGAGGGAGCTTAACGTGGTCGGCAGCGTATCTAAATCCAGAACGACGTTAGATTCAACCACCACTGAAAAATTAGGCGTCATTCTGGAGCGTAATCCGTACGTAAAATTAGCTGATGAAGATATTGTTCCTGGTGTCATCTTTTCTGTAGATTTCTGCAACAGAGAAAAAGCACTGATTTAACATTGCAGGAATGCAATCCTATCTGAAAGACGTATGCATGTGCGCCACAGATGCTCCGGCCTTAATATTTGTTTAAAGTTCTAACGTTACAATTGATAAAAAAACAGGCAAGAAGATAAAAAGTAAACATAGTTATTATTCAGATAAGTGTATTAGTCCAGATAACTTGCATTTGTGGTGTGTTTTATTTACAACTTAGTTAATATATTTGATGTACATCATATTTTAACGCTCAATGCTCAGAAATAACAATTAAAATACGCAAAATGCCTGCAACTGTATTTTTTGTTTGTTTGTTGATTTCGTAATCTTACACACTCGCGTGTGTGGTGATGACAGCCTGGTAAATTGAGTGGATTATTTTCAATGATCAGAGGCCGCAATTGCGTAAGAAATATAAAAATAAGATCAATAAATCATACTCTTGATCTGTTGAAGACCGACTTTCCAGAAAATCAGAAGTCACTTATTCCAAGATTATATAGACAATGGCAGTAACCGTGAATAAAACGAATGAAATGTACACTTAGTCAGTAGTACTTGGCCCAAAGAACTCGCCCACCAAACAATGGAGCATAATCTAAAACAGTTCTCTAAAAAAATCGGAAATCAGAATGCATAAAATCAACGATTAAATATTCGCAAGGACAATGACTGGTTAAAATTATCGCAGTTCAACGATTCGTTAACATAATTGTTACTCTGGTTCAGTGCAATTGCCAATCAACAATTAGAATAACATCGCAAACAGGCCTTTACGGAAACAACCGGCAAGAGAAAAACCCAGGATAGTATAGTCGATATAGATAAGCCTTTAGCCACAATATGGCGGGTCATAAAGAGCAATTGTGAAACAAACGGACCCCCTGATCCAGCGGAGGGCTGTGAGGGAGCTTCCAGTTGCCCTGATCATTTCAGAACTACGGGTCAACATGAAGCCCCTCTGTCTGTGGTGTCTGAATTACGTCCTGTGAGTGCCCTGTCTCTGTCTGTTACAAGTGGTGTCGAGCATGGTTCCCCCCAGCCAATGGATCGGCACGCCGTAATATGAGTGAAATAACATTAAGTGTGGCGATAAACCCAAAACAATAAATACACTGATCCGCTGTTTAGATGAACCCTATTACAAGATTCCCAGCAATACTAATTTATAATTTTTTTATTGCGTTGATGTCCACAGATATTATATAGACAAACAAATAAGAGAAAAAATAGGGTGCAAAAAAAGAAACAGAACTACTATAACTACAATATAAACTATTTTAAGATCACGTGTGTTTCTTAAATCCTAAAATCTTGCCACTTATGTTATCACATGCGATTATCTTTGGGTCAGTGTGAGATAGTGTGTTTAGATCTTTACTGATACACAGACATTATGTAATTTTTAACACTGTTATTTGAAACTTAAGATATTATGTTTATTTTAAAGCTTAGCTGCCCAAAGTAGTTTGTTCACCTGTTTGTATATACACTGTATATACCTATGTCTCTAGTTAAAAATTACTCCTGATGATGGTTTGATCAATAAACCGAAACGTTGAATCAAAACTTCATTATCTTTCTTCGGAGTTGTTACTATACTTTAATATGGATTTGGTTAACATGTATGACACTCTCCAAAATAACTCTATCAATAGCCTCTATTGTTACATGAAATACATAGTGATTATTGTGCAGGAGTATTTCGAATAGGGTGGGTCAGTCAATAAGCATTTTCATGCCATGAAATGACAGATTCAAATTCAGAAAAAAATGTGTAGAAACGTAACTCAAGTCGTAGATCTGTAGTATGGAATACATTATTCATTAACCAGTTACCACATGTAACAATGACAATTTAATACGAGGCATCTGAACATATATATTGATTTGGGTAAAGCATTCAACTGTTTGTCGGTACAGGTCCCGCAAAGAAATAGGACATGACCACAGTTACATAAGAGGTATTTGCCCTAGCTCGCAGCATCCGTTCGGATACATACACAGGATAATACCTGTGTAAACAGGTAACAGCAAGAAATATACATGCATATTTAAGTGTAACAAGAGTATAGTTTCTATAAAATGTCAGAAATACACACTGTTATGTAAGATTTCCTGAATTTAAAGCAAAATTAAATCAGGACCAAATATATATGCTTTAAGTCAGGATAAACTTCATTTATCTAATAAATTGCTATATAAGTAAACCTTTTTTAACTTATTACATGTGTTCTAAATCACCTGCAGTTTGAAGATTCAGGTCTAAAATATGTATTTAAGTAAACAATTGCATTGAGTAAAGAATATCAATACTCATTATGAGGCTATGGAAAACTACCTACCTGGCGAATGACACAGTAGTAATTATAGCGGCTGCCTGGCGTTGTGCGGAAACGCAAAGGGATTGGCTTTGATCACGTGATAATCCAACATTTGGAGGCAACCATTGGTCTTTCAAAGATTAATTAACATGATCATCCCATTATTAGAAGGCCCTACATGACGACGCAAACTCCCATATTAAGGTCGTGCGAGCATTGCTATATTTCAGGCAGCTACAAAGATTTGAGGAACATTTTTGTACTAAAACCAACAAGTTATCTCCTTTCATACAGCGCCCAGCTGACATAACGTTAGTGGTTAACCCCATATACATATATCAATTTTATGGTGTGTGTGTGTGTGTGTGGGGAGGGGGAAGGGGAGGTATTTTGTCGTTGCTTGTCCGATTTGTGATACACCAAAGGGCAGCTTGAAGCTGTAGGGGTGAACTATACACGGAAATATATACTAGAAGCATACTTTATAAATAAAGATAATATTCTGCACAGTGGCATTGTTAATTATCTGCTGCTATGACAATAAGAAGAACCTGTAATTAACAGAATATATTGCCCTGAGCAACAATAAAACTTGACATGTTTTTTCTCTGTAATAATATATAAGAGAATACAAGTCACTGTTATAGTGACATAAGATAAATCCCCAGCTTCAATATTTCGATTATCTCTGTGTTTTATGTTGGTGGTATTAGAAAAACACGTGAGTTGCACTGCTGTTATATTAGCAGATTTATAAAGCCCTATATACACGCGATGATTGAAGATCAGGTGTACTCATCTGTCATCATTGGGTAATGTTTTGGTTGTTCCGGCGGATCTACAATTGTTACGGGTTTGCTCTTTCCTTAATAACCCAACATGAGATTAAGCTGTAGTCTTATGGACTGAAGGATAATACTACATTACTGAAGCAATGACATTATCGTATACCTAGTGCAATTTATATGATAATACCGTGATAAAA
Organism: Mopalia kennerleyi; assembly: GCA_034783855.1. NCBI lineage: Eukaryota > Metazoa > Mollusca > Polyplacophora > Chitonida > Mopaliidae > Mopalia > Mopalia kennerleyi. The sequence goes on along the minus strand of JAVFBX010108179.1, from coordinate 6,353 downwards.
AATAATTCTGTTATCATAAGTTACTTACAGTGCTATTCATAAGATAGTTGTATTTGTCGTCCATTAAATTGTAGCATGGACAATAAACCTTCTGATTTAGGTGTATGGCCAAACGACTACTTTCTATTGGAATGTGCTATTTTGACAATCGAGATTTGATGAGGTGTTTTGCTTGCTGAAAATACTTAAACCGCAAACTGAATAAGTGGTGTCCGAACTGATAATAAAATCAAGATTTACTAGAGGGGTGAACATCGCTAGTCAGCCGAGACTTCGGTAACAGGATTTATTTTAAATTTGGTTGATACATTAGAGCCGTCAGAAATCACAAAACTGATATAAAACATTTTAGTAGTGGATTTGAACAGAACCATCCTATATTCGAACCACGCAATGGCCTAAACTCATCACGTGGTCATAAAAGTAACTGTGATATTGGGCTTGAGGTCCCAAATATGTCAACAAATCTCCAATGGCCCTTCTGTAAAATGATATAGATTTCAACCAATCACTGACCGTTTTTTACGACATAGGATAGAAATGGTTATATCATCTTTTAGACGGTCTTGAATGTATGTATACTGCAAATTTCAAGTCGTTATCGGTATCTATCATGCAGACAGCTATTCAGACTGCTTTGCGACAGCTGTTCGAAACTGTGATTTATTACGACATGGCGTGAAAATTGTTACGCCCTATTGTACAACACCATTGACTACTTCTAATATGCAAAGTCCCAGCTGTCGGCTGCCAACAGTTTTTCTCAAAACCAAATTTTTATTTTCTGTGAAACAATTACTTGTCTCCTTCGAATAGCTAACAGCCAACAGCGAAAATCAGGCGAACTTATTAGTAGTATAGAGTAAACAACTCGTTTATTATTTGCTATTACATAAAAAGAAAGGGTTTAACGTTATCATGTACTAATTGGTTATTACATAGATAGTAGTGAGGATTTGGCTCCTCACTACTATTTATGTAGTAATAAACTCAGTCAAAAAAGAAACTTCACACTCGTTTGGTTGTCCATGAGCGTTCACAACTGCGACGCAACGTCTCCTCATGGATTGAATTATGCTTAGCGAGTCCCCAAAGCGTGATGCAGCGTTTCAAGACGTTTTTTTTATATCTACTCAGTCAAAAAAGAAACTTCACACTCATAAATTTCTAGATATTTTCTTGAAACTTAATACAAGAGATCGACTACATCGTCACCAGTCCGAGTCATGAACTGTACGAAGGGGCACCGAACCGGTCTAATGAGCTCGATACCGGGTTTCAAGCGTTGTACCAGTACTGCGAGGCGCTAGAGCCACGTGTCGTCAGCGATACCCTCGCCCCTATTTTGCCAGAGGTGAGCATCGATCATCGCAACAACGGAGTATCAGTGAACCGCAAATTTCAACATATCCAATACGTCCACGTGCAGAAAAAAGAGTTCACCAGAGTAGAAATCGATATTAAAGACGACTAAGGGCGCTTGGTGTCATTCTCGCGTGGTAAGGTGGTCGTGTCCTACACTTTCGACGGAAGCGGACCGACTATTTCACCTAACTCGATGACAGCTCGACAACAAGCCTACATCAACTTTTACACGCCACAAGCCGGTGGGTTAAATGTCTTCAGATGAGGTTTCCACCAACGGGGTCATGGCCTGGGAAACATCTTAAGCAGTGTATTTAAACTGGTCAAATCTGAGCCAAGTTTGCCGAAGTGAAACGCCGTGCGACGGAAGCCGCCCAACAGCTCATCACCCAAGCCGAACACCAGGGGTGTCCAACAAAACATCGACCACGACGCACACCGGGACGCACACCGGGTCGGTCAGCGCGAGACCCTCAACGACACTATTCACGAGACCTTCACCGAGACCATCCCGACGGATTCAACCCGACATCTTCAGCTAAAACCATGCCGTTCCTACAACCGCCAACGTGTGATAGGATGAACAGTGAGTTTGATCTGTGGGCCCCGTGACCGACCCAGGGCAGTGTGGTGACCAATCGGTGTGAACGATAGCGAACCAACGCTAATGCTGACACCTACCTGGATTTGAACAACACATTGTTTTTACATCAAAGAGAAAATCGTCAAGGGAGATGGTACGGATTTGGTGGAGGAGAATCAAGTCGCCTCAGCGTACCTGTGGATACACAGTCTATGGCAGCAGGTCGATATCAGCTCGAACGATAAGTTGGTGAGTTCCTCCACCAACATGTACTCTTACGGGGATTATATTATATCTTACGGACGCAAGGCGAAAGACTCCCAACTAGTACAGCCATCTGGCACAAGGCCGTGCGGTTCAACCGCAACAACGTTGAGAACCCAAGGTTTCTCCACACGGCAAAAAGTCGTTCGATCGACATCCTCGATTGTCTCCACACGGACATTGGGTTTCAAGACGGTATCTCTTCAACCACGTCACCTTGCGATTGCGACTCACCTGGGCCAGAAACGCCTTCAGCTTACTGATCAACCAAAAACAACCCGGTTAAAAGTCGTTCTCAAAGACGTCCAAATAAACGTTTGCGAAGCCCAAATCAGCCCACCTCGCCAGCTCGCCCACACCAAAATCTAGGAAAAAGCCGCGGCCAAATATCCGATTCGACGCGTGCTCACCAAGTACTTCGCCTTCCCAAGGTGAAACAGCCGTCAACGAACAAAAGTTGTTCCTGGTGTACAACCGAAACGCCTCATTCTATGCATAATCGACAATACAGCCATCGACAGTACTTGTAGCGAAACCTTCTTTCAATTTCAACACATGGAGTTGAAGTACAAGGCGCTGCACATGAACGCACGTTAAATTCCCTCACAGCCCATCACACCACTTTTCAAAGACAACTTGTACGTGCGGTCGTACTTCAATTTGTTCAAGGGTGTGGGGAAAAGCTTCTGAGACGACGGGAGCGACATCTCCCACCACGAGTTTCAAGGCCTTGTTTTGTTTCGACCTGTCTGGGAAACAACTTATACAGCCAGGCTGAGTTTATCCCCATTCAGAAATGGTACCCATGTCTGGAGATGAAGTTCCGAACCCCATTTCCCTAGACGATCAACGTGATTTGTTACACAGAATTCGACAACGTGATTGAAGTGGATCGTAACCGGCGGATTCTGTGTGACTTTCAGACCTAAACCCAACCAACACGAAAGAGGTGAGAGGTGATCGAGACAGAGAAGAAAACACACGATGAACACCACGCAACTTGAGAGGGTGTTGCACGAAGACCCCCAGACGCCGTAAGGGTTTTAAGGCGTATTTCCCAAATATGATAGACAACCCCACCCACATCCAGCCGTCGGGTATATCTTGAATACGGACCCGTGTGATCGACCCGGTGAACATTGGGTGGCCGTGGCCGTGTTCGTTCATCGTAATGGTCTGGGCGAGTATTTCGATTCGTACGGCTTACAACAGTTGTCACCCATGACCACACGATGATTGACGGAGACGACACACCGTAGGACGTGGAATACGTTGACGTTACAAACTGACACGACGTCCTAATGCAGCCAATATTGTCTGTACTACGCCTCACACCGGGCTCGAGACGTCCCCATGTTGCAGATCGTGGCCGTGTTTGAAAACCCAACTCTGGAGAACGATGCGATGGTGTACGATGTGATCGGACGTGCTTTCCTGTTCGATGCCCCCTTTTGGATCTCTAAGACTAAAAAAAATGGATTCCAGTATTGTTGTTATCCTTCCTGTTGTTGCTGCTAAAAAATTAAAAGAAAAATGAGTACTCACCAAAAGAGTTGTGTGTTCGTTCACCTCTCACCTCTTTGGTGTTGTCTTGTTAAAGCTATAATTGAACGTAGTGTGGGTGGGTTTGTAGGGTGGTTCGGTATGGGGTCTGGTATTAGATTATAATTGCATGGCAAAAAGTATCTTTCGTAAGAATTGGGTGGTCTTCAAAAGAACCGCTGGTTTAACCTTGTGGTGGTAAAGATGGTATAGCGTGTTGATCTGGACGAAGACGAAGGTCGCTGCTGGTGGTGGTGGTAGTAGAAGGTCGCTGGTGATGTCGTTGTTAGATGTCTAAGTAGGTAGAAGAGAGGCCATCGTCTAGGACGCTTTCCGTTGAAATAAGTGAAGGCTGCCTTTTGTTGAGCGTACGAGCGCATCTCGTTCTCGAGGGAAGAGGCGCATGCCACGGCTGTTACCTAAGGCACTCTTCTGGATGTGCAGCACGTCGCTGTACATCTCTATGGTTGTGTTGGTACGACTCACACCGTTGCAGGATAATTTATCACCCTCGGCCCAGGAGTAATAGTAGATCTTCGAACAGAGCGATTACATCTCCTCCCCGCTCCATTCTACCTTGAACAACCCTGGGGTTCGGTTGTCGAAGTCGTAGTGGTCAGACCGTGGTAGCCATTGGTCGCGCTCCTCTTCCTAAGTTTTACGCTGTTTTGGCTGGACCAGAGATTCACAATCGGGCATTTCTACAATCATGTAGGCAGAATCGTTATTCATCTTGCAGTACTCCCAGTCACTATGCTCAAAGAAATTGCCCATGAAGTAAGGTAGGTTGTAGTTGTTAGTCTTCTTGACGGTACTGACTTCGTCTTCGAATCGCAGATATGGACATCGGTGTGTGTGTGTCGAAGTTGGTGATGGTTTTCTATAACAGCTTCATGGTTTCACGAATGAGGGGGTCGGTATCGCCTTCTCGACGGGATTCAGTCACACAGTGGGCAAACGGTTTGAAGCACGTGTTGGGTTGCATCACCTGGTAGATTTTTGTGACGACGAGTCCTTGGTGTAGGAACCAGCGAAGAAGCAGTATCCCCAAGAGAACCTTCTTACCCAACATACTCCCGATCAACATACGTCTGGGGATTTCACATATGCATACGCCTTCATTGAGAGGGGGCGATTTCCTCTCGGCAGGCCCTGGTATTCTTTAAGATGGGTGGACACTCGTCGAACGTGGGTTAAAAGTGATCTGGCACGTGTAGGTCACACTCCGCAAAAACCTAACAGGCCATTGGCACGGACAGGGTCTAAAGATGTTACTGCGTTCGGGTTTGGTTACGGTGGAGAGGGTGGTTCTGAGTCTTCAAAAAGGCCACCAGGTCGGGTCACGTTGCTGTTCGGCGTGAAACTCACATTCCCACACATTGATGAAAGCGTAGCCAATGTCTCAGATGTAGGCCTCGTTGTAGAGCATCTCCGCCCGTAGGTCTTGGAATGTTTTGTCCCCGTCTGGTGTTGCACTGTCCGCGCGTGAATGTGCACTCGTGGGCATGCCAATAACATCCCTTAAATTGAAAGACGGTAGGTTGGCCAGCCACTACGGCAAAGCCATCGACGGGCAACCGTCGATCGCCCACCCGTTTCTCCGTATTGTTGACTTGGTGATGCCGAAGAGGTGTGTTCGGGAGGCGGGGGAGGATAGTGGGACTAAACCACCTTACAATGTGCTGAATATTTTCGTAAGAAGAGAGATTTTATATCTCATATGTCCCTTAAAGCATTGCCTTTTCTCTCTCTTCAGATAGCTCGGTGGCAGCACTCCAACAGGAACTTGCTAGGGAGACTAACTTCTGGGTGTCTAATTCCCTCGCTATCTCCACCCGGCGTACCTATGCATTATATCTGAAGTGTTATTTAGATTTCTGTGTCCGTGTTGGATGCTGCCCTACACCAGTAACTAAATCTATTTTAAGTTATGTTGTCCTATTTAACTCGACCAAAGTCTGCAGCCATTTTGAAACAATATCTAGGTGCGGTAAGACTTGTCCACGAGTATCATGGCTTCCCTGATCCAACCGAAGGTAATTGGGTCTTGAAATCTCTGCTCACTGGCGTGCAAAGCGTTAAAGGGGCAGGAAGGGGGGAGGGGTAAAAATAAGCTGCCCTTGACACTTCAGCATATGCGTATGTTTTTACAACATCTCAACCTAACAAAAATTGGCGACGTCCAGCTGTGGGCACCTATCTATTATGTCGCATTAGCCTCACCCCTTGTGATTACAACTCTCACAGCCTGCAACGCAGGGGCAGTACCTGACTTATGTGCTGGTGCGGGCCCGGGGCAGTACCTGACTTATGTGCTGGTGCGGGCCCGCTTGTGGCTCGCTCCATTGGCGATCGGAAGAGCAATTGTGTGGTTAAGTACATTAAGCTCGACCATCACAGTACTTTACAAATTATCAGTTCCCTATCCTACTCCATGTAGATTCTCCCTACTTTGGTTGGGGTGGATTTGTTAACTAGTCGTTCATTCAGTGCTGAAAATATACATTATGTGATATCAGAAATCTATTAACTAGAAGTAAGCAACTGCCGTATAGTAATGTCCACGGCATTGTAGACCAGCAAGAAATGGTGACGTCAC
>JAVFBX010108068.1:0-16095 GCA_034783855.1 Mopalia kennerleyi | reverse complement strand
GACCAATGAGGATACAGCATGATCTGCATGACAATGCTCCCTTTAGATCAATAATTCACTTTTCAAATAGGTGGGGAGCCTAACAAAATTTCTGGATCTAACCCTGAATGGGTAAGGGAAATGACCCTCAATGTCAATAACCACATACATTTACAGGACGTAAAAACACTGATGAAAGAACTGATCGACTTCTTGTTGCCCCTAAGCTCCAATATCACCAGGTCAACAGGATACTCCCTCATAACCCGCCCACACCTCCAGCCAGAGGAACAGCATGGCATCATTTGAGACGGGAAGTGAAAGAGCACGCCATTTAATGGAACCTCTCTTCGCTAGAGGTCTCCTCTGGGTTTGCATGGTAAGATGATATGTGTTCTTATATACCATCATCATTAAAGTGCATCCATTCGAAGCAAAACATTACTTACCGTAATAACAAAAGTTACAAAAAATAAAACCAACAATATTACTTTTATGGAGAAAAAGAAATATTGATATTTCATCGAAATAGTATAAATTAATTGTACTGCCCACATACCAAATCACATCATCACAAGTCGGAATATAGTATCCATCCCACAACATTAAACCATTCATTCGGGATTAGATTTGTGAAAAAAAATTCAAAAGGATTTTTTTTATTGATTCATGTTTCATGCCACATTCCCTTTTTCAAAATGTGTCTAACTTGTTGACTTTTAAAAATCTACTTTTTCACATACCTCAATGATATCTTTATTTGTTCTGCTCTCATGAGGTTCGTTGTACTCTGTATATTTAAGAAGGACTTTATCCATGTCTGTGCTGGCATACTGGAACAGCTTATTAGCACTGTTAAAGATAATCAGAGCTATTTCGCAGTCACACAGCACACTCAGCTCGTAAGCCTTCTTCATCAAGCCAAACTTTCGCTTTGTGAACGTAACCTATAAAATATAAATAAATGAAAATTTGAAATAAATGTGAAGTCATCAAAACAGAATACTAATTCATAATAACAATGTTGAAGCCTATACTCATTAAAATATTATAATTGTTAATCAGGTGATTATGATGAAAACTGAATATACAGTATTTTCAGGGGTTTTTTGTGGGGTCAGTTTCCTAAAATGTCTGGTATATTTCTAAGAGCACAGGAATGTTGATTAATTAAACCGATGGATATTTGAGAGTCAGTATTTTGGGGGGTTCTGTCACATTCTGGGGTCAGTATACTCAGGTGTCTTGGATATTGAGGAGGGGGGGGGGGGGGGCAACCTAGATGAATTTAAGCAACCTCAATTAGCATTTTGGTTATCTCCCAGAATGAGTAAAAAACAGTATTGTTTAAGCCCTGTGGTAGACTCGGGGCTAACTGTTGTTTAATCATTGTCAAGTAAATGCTAACACATAACAAAAAGTAATACTAAACTGTTTAGCTCTTCGGCCTGAACTGATTTCTCAGCTTTAAGAAAACCAGAGCAACAGGAAACACCTGGGTGTGCATGTTCATATTTAAACAATGCTTCTTACAATAGATCTTTTCAGTTCACCTTTTGACAGGTGTTTAATATTGTACTCAAAGATACACTTAGATAATATGATAATGATAACATACAACAAGGTTTTAACTAATTACCTGAAATATAATCTTTCTTATATTTCTTACACAAACTACGAACTATTTAAATGACTCAGATGTAAAACAAAAACAAAAAGAAAAAAATATTTATACAATGTTTCATGATGAGCACCAGGTAACTGTTTTTACTTCGCCTAACATCTGATGGCACAGATAACAGCAATTAAGCTAGAAACAACGACAACATATCAGAGCTTCATGAAGAATGTTTATTAGTAACAAAAACATTCCAATTAATGTCACAAGATGAAGCAAGAAAAAAATCCAGTTTATCTAGCCACTTTGCACTTGATGTTATAATCCAGCCAAAAAATAAAAATAATAACGGGTAATAAAATCTAACCCATGAATTTGTTGAGCAAGTATTGTGTGATAAAGAGGAGTAATTTTCCTTACATTTAATTAGTTCTTTGATAGTTTCTTGAGCAGCACCTGTGCTAAGGATTAAGGGATCTCTTTATGTCTATATTTGCTTTATTTGGCTTGTGTTGTCTATTATTACTAGTCAGTCAAGTGAAGAGGGATCAAACATTGCAAAAATTGTGTCAGAGTTATGTTTATCTCGGCAAACTATTAATAGAGAAGTTAAGGGCATTCAAGAGTATTTTTAGAACAGAATCTGTAGATAAGAAAATGTAAACCCAGTAACAAACATATACATTGTGTAGCCCCTGCAGCAATATACATGTAGACAAACTGACACCTTTGGTCTGTTGGATACGTTATTCTGTTGAACATTAATTTATAACTTTTTTTACCAGGTTCAAAGAAGTCAAAATATCGATTTTTTTATAGTGAAAATAATACAGTTTGATTATTTTGAGAACAGCTTCCAGTGGCCTTTAAGCAGCAACACAAAGCTGATCGGTTTGTTAAGTCTTTATTTTCTGCGATGTGATTCTCCTGTCTTGTCTTCGTTTGTTGCCAGTTGTGGCAAGGGTGATTTCATTCACCAATTGGGCTGATACGCGGTCGTATGAGTGAAATAACCCGAATTACTGCATTAAACTACAGTCAAAGAGTAAAAAGTATTTACTTGTGGTACACTTTAACACATGGCGGCTTGTTAGGGGAGAGCACCAAGGCAACAGGCAACTCTCAAGGCAGCAGTTACAGGACAAGTACATACCTCAAAGTTGTGCTAATTAAAGTTACTATGACAGGATAAATTTTCCTGCTAATTTGATATCGTGTATGCTTTTCATTTCCTTCTAATAATATGCAAGCTACTAATGGGCTATATACAATGTAGCCTTTTTACCACTTTCTGCATCTTTATAGTTATAAATTGAAGAAATCATGTGAAGAAAATAAATAAAAATATGAAAAGCTTGTTTACAGGACTTATAATGAATACCATTAAAAAAAATGTTTGAATAATTTAAGACAGATTTGTTTTTTTATAGAAATCTTAAATTTCCTTTTTTTGTAAAATTAAATGGAGCAAGAAAAACTTGCTAAAGGCCTTACAGTTCTTCTTTGAATATTTAAACTTAATTCATATTCTCATATAATTTACCTAGAGAATTAGACAGGAATAAGCCAGTTAACCTTGACATAAACAGCTCTCCAATTGCTGCATACTTATTAAATAGATCTATCATCGACTTCATGTAAATGTAGTTCTTTGGACCTGTCTAGATTTGTATTAACTAAAAGAGATAGGCAAATTTTTTAAAAAGTTTTAAAAAAAATAAAATAAAAATTACCGCCACAAAGACAGTAGCAGCATTCATTAGCCAAGCCATTAAAGAGAAATAGCTCATAACGAGCCTGAGACAATGGTGGTATTATTCAGCTCAGTCCACTAAAAAAAGACAACTTGTTTGACGTTTTATGTAATGGAAAGGTCTTTCCTGTTCATCCACAGTGCTATGATTGTGTTAATATATACAGGTGAATAGAAGGTGTACCGTATGCACTTGTTACCTGCTACCTCTATCTCTTTACCTACAATCTAAATACCCTAACAACTAAATTGTCTGTATTTCAAACCGGGATCTATGCTAGGATACTGTCAATTACATACCTTGGCATTTCATAACAAACTCAGCCAAGTGATAACAAAAACAACTAAAAAGCACTTTATTATACAAGTCTTATAGAGATAGCTCAATTAACTTTTATATTAGAAATATTAGGAATATTAAACAGTCTAATGACATAGGATGTGCCAAGTCTGATATAGAGATAAGTAATGAAATGCTCCAGCCATATCAAGTGAAAATTCTAAAAGAAAATACAATTATGATGCTCAACATCAACACGATTTCCCCATCATAGAATCGCGTGAAAAGAAATGTAAAAAAAGCTTAGAGCAAAGTTTTTAAATAGTTGCTGTAAAGAAATGTGTTAGATAAACCATCAATAAAACGGTAGAATACAACAAAGTTGGGCTGTGGCACATCCCTGAAGCATGAATTCTTTATGTAGCTATTTACAGAGGCCTTCATCCGCTGATGTTAATGGGCTACATTCAGCCTGATTGCCACACGGGGCACTTTTTAACGATATATACCTGTATCCATGCAAAATCAGCACTCATCTGAAACTTTCACTTTCCTCCCACAAGTACAGATTGGCTCCACATTAGAAATTATATGTATGAATGGCATCGTGAAAGAAGAACGGCTTTATATAAATTACTGCAAAAACCAACAGGATTAACCAATGTTATTTAATCTGCAAAAAGCGCCCAATATGTTAATCACTCTGACCCAAGCTCTCTAAAAAGTAGCAATTTTGTTAGTCTGTAAATAGATGTGTAGAATCATTACTTCAGGAAAGTGCCAGTATTAGTTCAATAAACTAAAAAAAAATTAAAAAAACATGCAAATAAGTACTCTCCACTATTTCAAATTTCTCACCTGTCTGTTACGTTCATCCCCGATCCTGGAGATCTGTATTTTCTTTCTTCCCATTTTCAGTCAGTTGAATCAGCTGTTTAATAGTCAAATAAGCAGACCGTTTAATAGTCTACTCTCCACTCTTTAAAGCTCTGTTCCTGTTTTCTCTTCAGTTTAGATCACACCTAGCAACACAGAGAAAGGAGAGAGACATTAGAATTGTCTGTTAACCATATAGATTAATACCTGGCTGAAGAGGAAGACGAATTAAACATGGTCCATAGCATATCAATATCTGGGAAAGTTAATACCAACTGGGTCATTGATAGTCTTTGACAACATGCCTGAATACAACTGACGAACATTCAGTGCAGTTTACAGACTGACATTTTACCCCAGTGATCCAGTTAAACTTGTGGAAAAAAAAAAAGGATGACTGTAATGATATATATTGATGCCCCATTAAACTGGACAATATAATACCTGAAGACATACCGATAGTTTGTTTGATTGGGGTTTAACGTCGTACTCAAGGGTATTTCACTTATATAACGAGGATTGTCCACTTCACACTGTTCCTTGCCCTATTATGGTGGAAAACCGGGAGGAAACCTTGTAAAAACCACATCTTGTGACTCGCTCATATACCTGACTGGCTGAGGGTCGACAGACGGACTCGATCCTGTGAACGGTACATTGAAATAGGCGATAGAAAGCGCACTCGCTAGCCATTACGCCACGGGCCCATACCTATAGTAGTAGTAGTTACGATACAGAGTATTTACATCCAGCATGGGAGCAGTATGAATCATAAGTTTCTTAAGATCCGATAGGACAATAAATAAGTTAGAATGTGACCAGCAAACAACTTTATAACTTAAAATATGAAAATCTGAATTTGAGTACCAACAATTTTGAATATCCCCAAAAATGACCAGGAAACAAAATCTTCTGTTAACTTGAAAACTGGTTTAAAGATGACCAGGAAACAAGTGTCACGAATTTTTTTTTAATAACAAAAATGATCAGAAATCGAAGTTTTAATATAGCCGAATTGGACGAGAAAACAATTTAAATGTGGAGAAAAAACTGGTTTGCTCACTTAATAATAATGAGGTGAAATATTATTGCGATTTGTGACTCTTGTCTTGAAATGCATAACATAGGTGTAAAATATTTTCACTATTGGAATTATTTAAAGTTGCTTATATCAGTTGTTTATACAACAGTCACAACATATCATGCAAACTACAATCATTTTAAAATGTTTTATTCACTAATAGGAAAACAGAAAAAAAAGTATATATATATATCTTTCCACAGAAGTCCACCAATCTATTAATTGAGCCAGAAGTATTACTACCCGGGGATTAAAATGTGCCGTTACTGGTGTTGTTATAGGTGGCCACCAGGGGGCAGTGTGATCTAAGAGAGGAATCCTCAACCAGCTGACCCATTGATAGCTTTGTTTTAAGTGCTGAAACTGATCCAGCCTTGTTAATTGTGTATATACAAGCAGGATTCACCGCAACCCCTACTCCAATTAAACCACACATCTATTTAACGACAGCACACAAACGATAAAGACCTGCTTAGCTAACATATATATTCCCCTCACACTGGTTATGCTATGTGCTTAATTCAAATTTTAAAGAAACAGTAAGCAGGTTAACGATTTGCTGAACTGAATTATGAATTAACACTAACCGGGCCACTGATGACATAGATATGTAAAAGTAGACTTTTAACATGGATTGTGCAGCCACAAAAACTATTCTCTACACGTAGCAGCCATGCATTCAATTGTGTTTTAAACTTTTTATATGAAGACACAGTTCAGGTCTGTTAATTTGTACAGATATATCATACAGTCATGAGGATACCGATTAAAATGCATTCACAGTTATGCAATTATGTTTGTTTGTTTGCTTGTTCGATTGATTGGGGTTTAATGGGTACTCAAGGGTATTTCACTTATATGACGACTGATCTTCCATTTCACACTGTTTCTAGCCTTATTACAGTGGAAAACCAAGATGGAAACCTTGTGTGACTCACTCATATACCGGATGGTCAACCTGTTGGGCTGTAAAATATTGGCATTAAGCCATATATCACATGTATAACAATTATGGAGGGAATCCAGATATTTACTGTTAGTGAAAGAAGGTAATAACCACAGATGCAAGTAGCAATAACTTTACATTTGTTGGAGGTAATTAATAAATATTGCTTGTGGCATTTACAGAACTAAGGGTGACCTTGACAAAACCAAGTGACACAATTGCAGCCACAGAACTAAGTGTGACATTGACAGAACTAAGTGTGACCTTGATAAACCAAGTGTCACAATTGCAGCCACAGAACTAAGTGTGACATTGACAGAACTAAGGGTGACCTTGACAAAACCAAGTGACACAATTGCAGCCACAGAACTAAGTGTGACCTTGATAAACCAAGTGTCACAATTACAGGCATGGAAAGAACCAAGTGTGTCATTGAGGGAGCCAAGTGTGGCGTTGAGAGAACCAAGTCTGACATCGAGAGAACCAAGTGTGACATTGAGATAACCAAATGTAGCATTGAGGGAACCAAGTGTGACATTGAGATAACCAAATGTAGCATTGAGGGAACCAAGTGTGGCACTGAGAGAACCAAGTGTCACATTGACAGAACCAAGTGTGACATTGAGAGAACCAAGTGTGACATTGAGAGAACCAAGTGTGACATTGAGAGAACCAAGTGTGACATTGAGAGAACCAAGTGTGGCATTGAGAGAACCAAGTGTGGCATTGAGGGAACCAAATGTGGCATAGAGGGAACCAAGTGTGGCATAGAGGGAACCAAGTGTGACATTAAGAGAACCAAGTGTGGCATTGAGAGAACCAAGTGTGGCATTGAGGGAACCAAATGTGGCATAGAGGGAACCAAGAGTGGCATTGATATAACCAATAGTGGCATTGAGATAACCAAGAGTGGCATTGAGATAACCAAGAGTGGCATTGAGAGAGCCTATTGTGGCAATGAGAAAATCATGTGTCAAAAAGGAGAAAAAAAGATTGTTTCATATACACCTTATTACACTCTCCTCTTCCACTAAGTCAATTACATATGCAAATTAGGGTTCAAAGGCAGTTTGTGTAAGTTTATCATTCATCTGTAGTGAACTGCTTCATACATGTAATATCAATTTCCTTGTAGCATGGAGACTGTTAGATATCCGAGATAAACCAGAATCATGACAAATACTTGTCCGCTAAATAGCGCTTTTATACATCTAATAATAAACAATCTGATAACACCAATGAGTCGTTGTTTAACTGTAAGGTATACTCTGAAGTAGAGGAAAATCTGTGGACCTTAAGAATTGCACAGTTCTTTTCTTTTTCATAAATGTACAACCTGATTAAATTTCTTAATGAAGACTGAATAAAACAACATTCTTTCACAAATAGTCCTACACATAAGGACTTGCTCCTGCTATATCAAGAAGGACTTTGTGCTGGCTGAATGGGAAATGTTAAACTTTACTTCCTGCAAATTTTTCAGGGAAATCCACATTCGGAGTTCAAAACCGAATCTAATCCAACATTTTGATCTCAGCCCTATGGTTGTAAAATTACCTTTTAATGGCAAGCCATAATACTTCTTAAATGTGCAAGAAAATGATATCACACATGTACCTTCCACAAGAGTTGGTTTGTCTTCGATATAGTTTTCATGGTGTATTATAATAATTATTTTGGAGTATTAAAGTTTGATATGTATTTATTTATTTGCTAGGTGTTTTTACTGCTAGTGCAAGCAGAAATTTGATTGAAGAGTTCAGCTACAAGCGTTTAATGGAAATTCAATTAAGTGTATATGACTATCTACTGCCATAGTTACACGGAAATTCAATTGGTTTGTTTGTTTGGGGTTAACGTCGGAAATTCAATTGAGGATTAACATCTTTTTACTGCCAGTGAGTGATTCATGGCATTGAAATGAAAACCAAGCATGTCAGCCAACATGGACTTGTTTTAGTTATACATGTAAATGAAAAATACACTTTGATAAAGCCTTCACAAGTTTGTGGAGGGCAAAACACAATTTACAGCATGATATACTTTTATTAAACTTTCAAAAGTTTAGCAGAGGGCAGAACACAAGTTAGTTCTGAATGAATCATACAACCAGCATATAGATGTGGAACGGATATGAGCATCTACCATCTCTAAACACACCATCCTGTTTACTATTTACTCTCCACGCTTGGTCTTTCAACACTACAGGCAAACTACAGGTCCTTAACAATCTCACATGCAATGTCATCATTATATATAAGCTGTCTAGATTGTAAGGGAATAAATAAGGGCAGCAGTTCACCAATTAAAGGGCCTCTACAATAATTAATATAGCAAAATAGCTTGTTTATTTTATTGACTTTTTAAATTATTTTATCAATTTCTTGTTTTGTTGTTTTTATTTAAAGTCTCACAAATCTTTTCCACAAGCAGTATTTTACACAGTGGACTAATTGTTAAAATCTATCAAGCCATGACTTCACTTATTTCACACCTTGTTTTGTGTCAATATATAATATAACAGCCTATAATCTCACACATGAGTGACTGGTTGATTGTGCTCCAGGGAATGGCATGTACATAATGGCGCTGAACTACAACTAGAAATAAGTACACTAAGACAGCTATAAAATGTAGGGTGTTTGTCCCAAAGGAAAACTAAAAGTCCCCCAGTGCTATTTTTTCATAGCATGACTACACTTAGAATATAAGGCTTTTTCTCAGAAGGCAGAAAAAAGGACAGATTTAACATTTTCATTAATATTATACAGTGTTTTCTTTAACTTTTCAAAAAGGCAAAAACTGTATAAAATTTAAATTATATAATTCTGATTATTTAAAGATTTCAGATTTTACCACTGAATTAAGAATTTACTAAAATAACTAGAGTTACCAAAATGCTTTTGATCGAAAATATTAGATGATAATTATTCATAATTGAAACAGGATCTAAGCCACAATGGTGACTGGTGTTTTATAACCATTATATTTTCAGAGTGAGAATTTGTTCAAGCACAAATAAAACAATTCTACTTTTAAATATTAACACATCTTATACCTTTTAGATCCAGTTTGATAGAACAAGTCCCAGTTTCCTCAAAGGCTAAATCCAATACTGTACTGATTACAACAACAACAACAACAACAAGAGACTGAAGATCTATAGTGGAGTTGCAGTAATAGGCAGACAACCCCATCAAACAAACCTTACATCGGCCGAGCACAGTGTCAATTGATGTCGGTCACAGTGTATTGGTACCAGGAGAGGTCACAGAGGTCAATCAGGTCGATATCTATCTAGTCGAGCTTCACCAATTAACAAGAAAGGACTGTGCACACGCCCTCCAACATATCTCTTATTCTCCAGTCATCCGTCAATTTACCTCCGGTGTCTACAGAAATTTGCTGTACATTAACCGTCTCTTAGATTATTACTGGTTGCCCTGTGTTTCTCACAATTTCTCTTGTTCCCCATTCCACTCTATTGGCTTCACAGAAACATTGCTCCTTACACCTTATTTATCATATCTCAAATTGTAGAATTTATTTAAATGACAGAATTACTTTTGAAATTGATTAACGCACACCTCTCACCTTTATTATCTCAGACAATAACAACTTATCTTACTTCAGCACAGACATTGCCCCCAATTACCCCCCCCCCCCCTTCCAAGCACACACATGTATCATTTTCAAACCTACCTACCTACCTACCTACCTACCCCATCTATACCTTAAAGACAATAACCATATCTAATCTAGTTAATTACATGAGCACAATCATTGTTCTTCATTAACTTTTTATGCACCTGTTTTTCCCTGCTTATCCCTGATCAACCTACACGTATCTTTTGGATCTGTTAGTTTATACTGATTAACACAGAGACACACAATAGAAATCATTAATTCACATTCCTCCATATAATCAACCATAGAACAATATTTTCTTCTTTTTAGAAAAAAATAATTTTATTATAATTATTTTTCCTTTACATGATCTACCCTTTAGTTATTGTAATTGAAATAAAATGGTCCACAATTAAGTTTTATATCAAACTTTTAAACAAGAAAATTTGAATTCTTTGGGGGGAGGGAGGGGGGTATATA
Organism: Mopalia kennerleyi; assembly: GCA_034783855.1. Classification (NCBI taxonomy): domain Eukaryota; kingdom Metazoa; phylum Mollusca; class Polyplacophora; order Chitonida; family Mopaliidae; genus Mopalia; species Mopalia kennerleyi. The sequence continues at coordinate 5,455 of JAVFBX010108068.1, read as the reverse complement.
AAGAGAATTATGAATCATGAAGAACTTTACATTTGGGATAATATAGGTGAATACTAACTGAAAATCCCTTCAATGAATCTAAAATAAGTTTTGTGTGTTGCTTCAATGACTTTCAACATGCCTTGATTTCTTCACTCATTACAGGAATAGTTTGTGTTAGTTACATAAATAAAATAAAAATTATGATTGTTTGTTTGTTTAATTTGGGTTTCAACGTCGTACTCAAGGGTATTTCACTTATATGATGACGGATTGTCCGCTTCACACTGTTCCTTGCCCTAGTATGGTGGAAAACTGAGAGGAAACCTCGTAAAAACCACCCCCGCGATTGCCGGAGCCATATCTTGTGACTCACTCATTAAAAATTATGAAAATTGAAAGTATCATCTCCAAAGTTAAATCTCTGAACCATATATATATATTTATTTAAACATGTAACATAACTGTTCAGCTCAAAACAGATAAATATTCAACATTTCAGGAAAAAGTAACATGCAAATAATTAGATATTTTCTAATAGTTCATGTTGAGCCCCACCTTCACATCTCTATGGGAATCTGAACATATTTACACTCCTGTGCACCAAGCATATAATAAATCCCTATTACACATATCAACAGGTTAATTCAAATATTGACTGAAGAATTTGTAAAAATAAGAAAAGAAATCCATACAAATATTGAAATTTGTGTGTAAAGTTGACACTTTCTCTGTTTATTCAAAGTTAAATACCACACTTGAGTTTATTGCACTCATGTGACAGCACACAAGGCAACCACCCTCAATGTAACAGGTAGACCACAATGACAAGCTACTTCTGACACCCTTTTAGTGTCGATCAGTTGAAAAATTAGAATCGAATGCATTTATAATAGACAGTAGCTCACTCCTAAAATGTGAAACCAATTTGAAAAGAATTATAAGTTAACACATGCTGTACAGTGTACAGGAAAATTTCTGTCGTTTTAGAACGTTAAATTTTGAAATTAATAGCAACACTGATAAATCTGCAGTTGTTCAGACTACCAAGTTTGAAAAACAAAATGTTTCAAAGTGTCATAACTTAATGTGTTTACATCAGTCTTCTGAAAAAAAGATGTTGAGGTTTTATTTCCTGAAGAAAAATTTAATGCTTTGCGTTTATTGTAGCAAAAAAAATATATAAGCTTATATAAAATTACCAGCAGTACCCATTAAAGTTGACAAAATTTGGAGTTCAAAGATTTATTAATCCAGTCTTTAAGTCACCTCTGTGCTCAGCATATCTCATCTGGCAGCTCTTAAATTAAGCACTTGGCCCCAAAAAACAGGTTTTATGTGATTGATGTGGTTGTTAGTGAAGATATCCTGTAATTTGAACACATCTACCTCTTACATAATCACCACAAAATGAATTCCTGTGAAAAGGCCTTTCATAATCTAACAAAGAAGAATTAAAAATACTCAAGGAATGTCTGCAACTGTCACTTTGCAAATTCCTGCAGCATCGTTAAATGCGGCATACATTTTTATAGGATTTTTTTTTTCTTGCTTATTTCTCATTCTAAGATTTGGCTAAACTTAGTTATTTTATGTTAAAAACAAGTGTAATTGTAAATGAGAAACAGCCTATTGTCAAGTCATTGCTAAACTTCAAGAAAGTGTTATTTGGAACCCAAATGATAGATAGACTTGAGGAAAAAGAAAATAAAACTTAGAACCACATATGTAAGTTTGCTTGAAATACTGAAAGAATAAGATTTTAATAAAAAAATGATAAAGATCATAATTAGGTAGATAAGAACTAAATTATTATTTGTTTTTTTTTACATGCAGTACATAAACATGCATGTACATGCTACCTCATCATTAAAAAGAGAGTATATGTTTCTTGGATATTGAACTGCAGAGAAACACGAAACGGATAAAACATGATAATCTGACACACCTATCATGGATTAACAATGTGTATGTATGACAATCTCTAAATGATCTATAATATGACAATGCTGATTGACAAATTAAAGTTTACTTTCTGTAGAGTAGGATCAGACTGGGTTTTTACCGTGACAATAAAACAGCTTAACTGTCAACTATCACAACTCATTACTCACACCTGTTGTCATAATCATCGTTAATCAAAAGTAAAGAGAAAAAAATGTAACAAAAAATTGCCAAAGTAACAGGAAAAATGATATCCACTCGCCTGAGGCTCGAATACAGACTATCTTGTTCAAAGAAGACAGCCCACCTGAGCGGTTAAAATAACTCATCCGGTCAAAACAAAATACCTCATTCAAACCTTAGTACATAAGATATCACACATAATCCAATGGAACTTATTTCAATCAGAAATTGGGCAAAAGTCATAATCCTTTGTAGTTTCCATGAGAACATATCAGAACGGGCTACAACCGATGCTTAAACACCTGAGCCAGCAGGTAAAATGGAAAGTGACTAAATAAAAATAAAAAACACCATCTGTTACAGAACAAATAACTACTGTTAAATTACTTCTGAATAATATCAGTGTCCCCGTTGATTAGACATACTAAATACTCGGTATATACCTGAAGCCAAATAAATCACAAATGCACTGAGTGAATACTAAGACATCAATAGAGAACTGTAGCGCCCCAAGGTAAGAATGAGGAAATGGGGAATACTCAACTCATGCTCGCAGGATTTGACCTGACACTGACCAGTGCTATGAAGAGGTCAGCCGTTACAATGGACATTACAATAATTACACATAGACAAGCAGGCGTGACACACAGAGGCAACACCCCATTAGTTCAAACAGGATGACGCTGAAAGTGAACACTCCTGACATATTCTCTGGGGAATGTTTTGTTGACTAGTGGGGGAATTAAACCAAAAAAGTATATATATGACGAATTTCACAAAAGTCCACCTCAGGAAACAAAAAAATGACCAACAATATAATTACTGAGAATTTAATAAAAATAGTCAATTAATTTTTGGAAAATATTTTTTATGAGATTATTAAATTCTAAACAAAAGTCCATTCACATGTCCTTTAATTAGATTATCTACCCCAATACTGTATGGACAGCGATCGTAACAGATATACCAGTGCACCTTTATTGATTATAATCAGACCACTGGTCATTAACATGTGAGTGGCCATGGGTCAAATCATATTATATCAACTAGATAATCTAAACAGTGGTGTGTAGCAGTGAGAACTAACTGTGTTGACCCTTCACAGCTACAGACTGTTGGTCTCCATCGAGTGGTTTAATATATTTTGAATAAATGAAGAGAGAAAATAGTATAATATATGTATGTTTTCATATGTACAGATGAAGAATTGAAAGCAATAAAAATTTAGACTTAATTAGTGTGTTTGTTTGATTCGGGTTGAATGCTGTACTTCATGTTATTCCCCTCTTATCATGTTTGCCAACCACAGGGAAAACAATCCCTAACGTCACTGGCAACAGACAGGACAGGACCGGACATTTGTATTACAAGACGCAATACCAAACCACCACATGCAGATTGACTTTATGTTACCCCACCGGCTAGCTGCTCAGCCAAATGGCCAGGTCACCTGCAGGATGATTGTACCTATTCTACCAAACAGCAACAAGCTATGATGGATTTCCATCCCAAAAAATGAACAAAAAGTATGTTCAATTATGCTTAATTATTACCTGATTTGTGTTCAGCTCACAATTTACATGCATGAGAATTTAAGGGAAAAAAAATGATGTCTGCCAGGTTTATTATTAATAAAATAAACTTAATGAGTTTGGCACACAAAGGAATTCAACAGCAAAAACATTAGAGCACTGATTGACTTTCAAGTTTTCTTATAAAATATTTGAATTAATTTACAGAGTTATGAATTTAATACTGTTGTGAATTGGGTCTAACTCTCATCAAATAACAGATGTGGTAAAAAAAAAAAAAAAATTCAGGAATTTCAGCTATGGATATTTTTCGGCATAAAACAAATTACTTGTACCAGCGATCCCAAAAAAGTTTGGGAACCCATGCATGTGTCTATTTTCCAGTCCACTTCTTCCTTTTTAATTTTTCTTAGTATCTCTAACTTTGCCAGTTCTGATATCTGTCTGTCTAATTTTATTTTGGCCAGTATCTGGCCAATCAAATCTCAAAGTTCCATATTTAAGTTACTAAACCAGTCACAAATCTCAAATCATGTTAAAAATTGTGGTGTTCAAAACATTTTAAAATGTTTGCAACCTTAAGATGCTTAGCATGTCTAGTTGATTACTCGCAGAAAATTATGCCTTTATTGAATTTGATTTGAAGAGTGCCCTTTACTTATATGCAGGTAAGTTGTAGAAAACAAGAGTCATCAAATAACCATATGGATGACTCCAGCAATGAAACAACAAAGATAATACTTCTAACAGATAAATCATAGATTTTCTGCATACTATTTGAGACTAACAAGGTTCTGCATTGACAAGCAATAATCTATTAATAATGAACGGAAATATGTTCAGAAAAACATAATAGAGTTAGGCATATTTTACTCTTGCCCTTTTTTCTGTTGCTGTATGTATCTTAAACAGATTATTTATACATAAGTAAACATTCTTTAGATTAAACATTGAAATGAATGCCTTTTTTTTCTGCATTTTAACATTAAACAATTTTTTTGATTTTCTCTTTAATAATATCAATAATTTAAGCAGTTTTCTCAGTTTAAACAACTCATAATTGCATTAAGATAATAACAAGCTTTTTTTTTTTTAAAGAGTTTTAAAATTTAAGCAATTTCATTGATTGTTTCTGTATGTAAATGATTTCTATAGTATTAAGCTTTAGGAGGATACAAGTCCTTATCAGTTATATACAAATACATTCACTACACACACCATGCAGATTAAGAAAACAAACAATTTATAAACTATAATGTATTACGAGCAACAAGTAAAATGGATTAACCGAAAAACAAATGAGGCCAAGATGATGTAAACAGTAACATATTTCACATGAATAACATGTAGAAGAAAGGTATTTCCTTAAGATTATATTTCACTAAATCATCAAAATTTGAAAACCTTCTTATCAGTTAAGCCTCTTTTAAATAAGGAAGACTGCATGTATTATACCAGATGTTCAGGATAGTGTAAACGCCTCATTTAGTGTCCGGAATAAAAAGATACATTCCTTTATATGATCAGTTTGTGTACAAAACATGCACCATGCACACAAGAAAGATTTTTTTTTTTTTAAAACAAGCTAATTTCGCAATATGTATTTATACATTGCAACATGTTGAGGAGCAGCCATAAAGTTATAAGTCTTTCAATTTGATTTTTGATTTACCAAAATTGAATCCCCAAAACAGCATACCAAAACAAAAATTTTCAATTTGATGAAATGTTTAATACAAAAAAAATACAAATTACTAATACAGGATACCTCTTTAATTTAATTTACCAATTTCTTCACTGATGACAAAAGTAAAAAA
>JAVFBX010107957.1:0-16096 GCA_034783855.1 Mopalia kennerleyi | reverse complement strand
AGTGGTGAGTGGCGGGAAATTTTTTATATTTGATGCCAGATTGCCGGGAAATTTTGCATTTTTTCGTGCCCTGCACACGAGCCTTTCATTGACAGAAGTTGGAATTCGTTAAAAACTTTCCGCTACTATTTCTGCAGACAATTTTACAAATGAAATTGTTCTTGAATTAGGGTTTCTTGAATCTTGTTTTTGATTAGAAACAAGGTTTTTATAAGTTTATTAAAAATGTTACTGAGTTGTAGTAAATTAATTAATTGTGCATTTTTTTACTATTCAGCGGATTTTGGCGTTTCAGCGCAGATAACTGCAACTATTTGCAAGCGAAAGTCTTTCATTGGTACACCATATTGGTGAGTTCTGTTTTCTTGCCTTTGAACATTTTTCTTTTCCTCTAAAATTTGCTTTTACATTACATATATGATTGAATTTTTATTTGTACTTAAGCCATTATCAAAAGGTGTTCATGATTGGCTAGTAATATACTCTTTAAGACTAGTTTCAACAAGTGCTTTAGATCAAGCCTTTCTTAATGAAGAATATAGGAAAACTGTTAGATACATGATTATTTGAATTCTCTAACTTTTTCGTTTCATTTTTAGGATTACACTATATTGATAATGCACATTGTATTTCCTTTGTTGTATCACAACTCTTTCAGAAAGACTTCATTGTGGTTGTAACTGAAGAACATTCAGCTTTGTCTTTTAAATTTTCTTTCTTATTTTTTTGTTTAGGATGGCGCCTGAGGTGGCGGCTGTGGAGAGGAAAGGGGGCTATAACCAGCAGTGTGATATTTGGGCTGTAGGTATTACAGCTATAGAATTTGCTGAGTTACAGCCTCCCATGTTTGATCTTCATCCAATGAGGTAGGAAGCTAAGAGCCCTCTGTCCTTTAGATTTTGCCCAAAGGCTGTCATTAATTTTTTTTGTGACATTAATTTTCCCCCACTGATATACTGCTCTGAAAACGGTTGACTGGTCAGTAATTCTGAAATGTAATTTATCAGTATCACTAAAAATGAAATTCTGTTGTTTGTTGACAGGCATCTTCCGATTGAAAAGTGGGGTTTTTTTTACTGACCTTGCATCTGTACGTCATCAAATTTGAATTTCAAATGTAAAGAACTGGACAGGTTATCATCATATATACGTGAAATACCATACATTTTTCCTCGTGGTAAAAAGAGGAGAGGATAAAATATCAAATAGGTGAAATAGCCCTGAGTGCATTGTTGCACGCCAATCAGACAAACAAACAGATCAATGGCAGGTGTTTCCATGGTAACATGAATATATCCTATTGGTAGTACTGCTTTGTGGTACACGCTAAAGCAGTGTCATCTGTGAAATGAAGGTAACTGAGGACTTGCAGATGTTGGTGACATTACAGAAAACTAATCTTCTATGGTTATATTATTTTATTTCAGAGCTCTGTTTATTATGTCCAAAAGTGGATTCAAACCCCCACAGTTGAAAGATAGAAATAAATGGTAGGTTATTGATTTTTCCTGAATACTAACAATGTTTATTATTTTGTAAAGCTTAAATGTGTACATATCAATTTCTGTATAGTTGTTTTCAGTAATAATTATTGTTTAATTGCCTTAATCATACAACATTGAAACTGAATTTATTATACAGAATAAAACTGTTTTATTCCAGGTCAACTGACTTTCAGAATTTTGTCAAAGTAGCTTTAACCAAAAACCCAAAGAGAAGGCCAAAGGCAGAGGTATTATTAGAGGTCAGTTAATTTAGGATTCTATAACTTTGCTATCCCTGAAGTTCACATGTGAGGAATATGTTTTATCTTTAACTAAAAGAAACAGTGTAATCATGATATTATAGATATGGTTATGTGTAGTGTTTAAGACAGTACTAAACCTTCTAAATTCCTGGGAGTTTTCTGCTGCCCTGTTGCTCCCAGGCCAAAAACACAACAAGAAGCCGATCTGTTGTTTCATATGTCTTGTTTTGTCGGGATTGTCGTGTATTTTCTTTGCTGCAGCCAGTGGCATCGAGGGTCATTTCCTTCAACCATTGCGCAAGTGTGCCTTCATTTGTGTGAAATTCCTTTAAGCACACTGTTAAACCTAAATCAAACAAACTTCATCAAACTGTTTTCTATATTGGTTTACTTCTCCTCTTTATAATATGACCTATTCAATTATTCTTTAGCATGCGTTTTTCCACGTACCATTGGGTCGTCATTTAACAAAGGAGCTGTTGGAGAAAGCATATAACCCAGTAGAGACCCAACATTCAGATAATGGAGAAAATGAGGAGGAAGGGGTGAGATTTTTTTTGTGAATTTTTCCTTACATTTTTGGCTGCTCCCGTTTTGATTGAAAGTGGTTTGTTTTCCTTGCTATTGACATGAAATATTGGAGTCTTTGATATATTTATAAATGCAAGTTGAAACCCATTAAGGAGAAGCTAGGTGAGAAAAAAGACATTAACTTTCTCCAAGTAACTAAGAATATTTGCAAAAAGTTATTATTGATATCATATTTTATATTGAAACATTATTTGCTTTTTATAATAGAACTGGCTAAATCATTATTTTGTATGTAGAGAAGGATTTACTTTCCAACAAGCAAAACTCCTAACATTTATGGTTGTGCTATTATTGTCAATAACAGATGGAAAACACCAAATAGCTCTTGAACACAGCATAAACACAAATGAATCAGTCAAAGTTACCTAATAATCAAATAGTAACTAAATAATCAAACAAAAAATCAGTATAGACCTTGACTAGTTAATTTGATATCTAATCTTTGTATTATTATTTTTTGTACTGTAGTTGTTACAAGATGTTCCCAGAAGGATATCCTCAAAGAGAGCAGCTCAACACAAAGAGAGGTCCAAGTCAGAAATAAACAGTAAGTCCTAGTTTTGTTATAAACTCATTTACCTTTTACAAGCACACTTCTAGTTTCTGTTGATAAGCCAATTGTACTCGGTTTAACAAGAGTCGAAGTCATCAATTAGTTAAGTATCCTCCACTTAATTTGTATATATCTGGATAAAGTCGAGCAATAGCAGTATTGTTCAAACAATATTTAAAATGGAAGTATCCGAATGGGGACTGACTGATTGACTGACTGCTGGATAGCAAGTTTTGGTGGGGTAAATTTTCTTCATTCAGATGAGGTGCCCGCAGCCGTGGCTTAGTGGTTAGTGAGCACGCTTACTAAAGCCTACTTGGATGTACCGTTCACAGGATGGAGTCTGTCTGTCGACCCTCAGGTATATGAGTATACACGATGTGGCTCGGCAATGGGGGGGGGGGGGGGGGGGACTAGGTGTCTTCTCGGTTTTCCACTGTAATTAGGCAAGGAACATTGTGAAGTGGACAATCCATCATCATATAAGGGAAGTACGCTTGAGTATGACGTTAATCCCCAATCAAATTATTCAGCTGATGTTGTCCTTGTTTCTGCTGGTGATGAGCCTGCAATAGTCGAGGCCATGTGGACAGATTTAAAATGGCCTGTGCCTATGTCTATCCATGTTTTCCACCATGAGTACCTGCAGTAGATATGTTGTATTGTAACTTTGAGTAGTATGGTTAAATTAAATTAATAGTGAAATTTTCACAACCTTCACTTTCACTTAAGCAAACAGTTTGTTTCCATGGCAAAGAGTAAGTTGCCTTATTCCAATTACTTACCTTGATAATATATTGATGGTAATAATTGTAAAAATGATTCATGTGGTTATTTTAAAACTTGTAAAAACATTATTTGTTTCAGTGGAAAGTGTGAATTTTAACCCACCTCTAAGTGATGAGGTAAGTGTGAAAAGGGCTATAACTCTTTTAGACTTTTTTTCTCGATTTAAGACTATTAAAAAACTTTAACAGTTTATTGGCAGGTGCACCAAAATTGAAATCCATGCTAATCTCTACTTCAATAAACTAAGATTGTATTGTACCCTTAGGATTTGTGGACAGTACATGAAGTTCACGAATTTATCACTGGTCTTTGTAAGCAGTTTTGTTTTCACAAAGAAGTGTGTTTAAACATGATCCATTCTTTAATTACCTTCCATGTTTTTTCCTGTGTATTGAAAGTTACCCCTTGCTTAGATCAAGTATGCTATTTTTCATTAAATATTCTACTATCAATTAATAAGTCATCAACCAATAGTAATGTGGACCTGTATGACATTTTGTAGGGTTCTGGGGCGTATGACTTGGCCCAAGCATGGGGACTAACAGGGGATGACGAAAAACAGGTATGTCACTTCATTAATACAATATTTTCATATCTTGAGTTCAGTTGAAAAAGCCTTCAATAAAATGTGTTGCACACCCAGCATGGTGTCCAAAACTAGTGGATAGTAATTTATGCCTGGCATTATGTCTGTAACTTGAGTGTCAGAACATTTGATAAATACATCTTTTAGTCCTTTATAAATAATGCTAAACCGTAAGTTTTTAGCTAGCCTATACAAAATAAGATGTCCTTACATCATACCCCTATCATTGGCGTCAGTCATGTATAGGCTACAACAATTAAATCCTCTGAAGGAATTTTTCTGAAATTTTACACACAGTTTGCCTGACCAGAAAGGAAGACATTTTTCAAATCATATGGAATTCTGTGAATATTAATTATGCTAATAAGGTGATACTGTTTTAGGGGAAATGGTGTATAATTTGCATTAGGCACTATATATTCAAATTGAATAGCCCAATTTTCCTAAACTTTGGGATAAATGTCACACAACATGCAGGGTTATTTCTAGGTTGTTTTAGAGTCCCTGAAAAGGAGCCTTTATAAAATCATATTAGCCGATTTTTTGCAAATATCAACTGATTTTTTTCTTTTACCAAATGAAGTATCCATTTGTATGTACCCAAAACTGGATTCCATTGTTGAATTGCAGAGGAAAATACTGAATTTTCAAATAGGTGGGGACACATTTCTGGATCCAACCCTGACATGAGAAGAGAGGGATATTATCTTCTCCGATTATATTACACCAATTGATTACTCCAACAAGCTTTACACTGATAAATTAATTAATTTCCGTCGCCATCAGCCATCTGTAATTAAAAATATTTCAAGGGGTGGTGTAAGGGATATTATCAGTTCAGCTCATTGCAAACACATTTATTACTTTAACCAGCTTTTCAAGTAAATATGTGAGGAGAGTGATCTAAACTGTTCAACTTAATACATATTAATAACTTTAACAAGCTTTTCAAGTAAATCTGTGAGGAGAGTTATCTAAACTGTTCAACTTAACACATATTAATAACTTTAACAAGCTTTTCAAGTAAATTTGCATTAAACACCCTAACTCTACAGTGAAAGGCCTGGTTATTCTGTTATTTTGGGAACAACAAAATATTTTGGGTAAATATCACACAACATGAAATGAGAGGGATATTGTCAGTTCGGTTCACAAAACGCATATTAATTACTCTAACGAGCTTTATGCGTTTTTGCCTTAAAGAAAAAAGGAATGCATTCCCTTTCTCTTTTGTCCTTTTTTGTTGTTGTCCAGGATGTTCTTGGTTGCTGGTATATAGGTTTTTCTGTCTGTATGTCCGTAAAGTTTCTCTGGGGTGTATCTTGTAGGATTTAAAAACTTTAAATACAACTTCTATATAAGTAGATATGCAATGTAGAAAAACCTTCATGGAATTATGCAAATTTTTACATCAATTATGCCAATTCGAGATATTGTCAAGTAATCTCTGTTTGCTTTTGTTTTGTTATTTATTACTGAACGGTACACTCTAACATTTCCTTATGTAGCATAATAACAGTAACATTTCACACAGTACAATATATCATGGGTGAAGAAATCCCCCCAAAATCCCCTGTTTTTAAAGACTGCCTTTTCTTTTAGGAGGAACACTACAATGGTACTGAAGAATCTGTCTCAAAAAAGTAAGTTTATGTGCGGATTTTACTTTACTATAAGTTTTGAACTCTTTTTATGCAGGATGGATTTTTACCTCTAGACAATAATTGTCTTAGAGGTATTGTCATGTTCGTCTTTCCATCTGTCTTATTTTACCGTAAAGGTTATAGCTGTTAAGCAAAACCACTCTGAATACCCAAATGATATTGTGAACCCCTTTGAAATGTGAATAATTTGCACTGTAGTTAGGGTGGTTTGTGCCCTTCAATGGCGGTTTTTGTTATTATTGTTGGTAACATGAGATCTAAAAAACATGACCAGGTAGAATTAAAATTTGGGACTGAATATATACCTAAGCACCATTGGGAAACCAATACAGATTCATCGAATTGTCATTTAGAGTTATCTCCCTTGTTTGTACTTTTCATTTGAGTGTTATAACTGTGAACCTAATTGATATTAAATAACCAAATCAAGGTATAGTCTTTGTCAAAAAGAACTATTTTAGTACACTTCATATTAAAGTGTTGCATGAATTCTTGTCCTTTGTTAAAACCAAATAAATAATAAAATTATTAATCCAGGTTTGTGACCATTGGGTTCTACACATGTTAGGTTGAAAGAGGATATTAGGTGCGGCCGTGCCGTAGACACTTCATTACATCGACTGATCAGCAAATTGGAATCATATTAATTTAAATGCTTGACACCTTTTTTCAACTAGTTGTGAAAAAGAGTTGTTGCAATGGACTGAAAATTTATACAGTACAATTCCTTCCATTATTGCCTACCCTAGCTTCAGATTAATGGGTATTGTAGGAGTTTTAACAATGTAAAAATGAATAGCACCATGATGGTATGGGTATTACTTTCCATGGCAACATTGCTGCCTGTGGTAACTTGATATTGTTAGTATTTTAGTGGATTTTCAACGGTGTAAGTGGATGGATTCTGATTCATTTATATCAATCAATTAACATAAGTATGGGTCAACTGCCAGCCTAACCAACGAGAAAGCTTTCACACTACAAACCTCTAATGTAGTGCTCCATACAGTTATCCAATTCCAGCTTTACATTTCTTTTCTCTTTACAGACTGGTTAGACCGTACTTTATTCTAGCCAGCATGCTTGTCTTGATTAATTGATCACATGACTGACCCTTTCTCTCATTTCTATTCTCATTTTTGAGGCAATCAGTTAATTCTCATCACAGCCTCTCTAAAATATTGCTTTTGTGCCTATTTGTATTCTTAATTATTGGTCACATTTTCAGAATAAAAATTGTATCTTATATTTTTTATTAAATTAATGACCTACTGTATAAAGGTACCAAGTAGAAATCAAGCAGCACTTTCCTACCATATTTTTCCTAGCATCTTCAACTTCAACTTTTCACTATTGGAGATTGACTCCTGTTTTACCACTGTATTTAAGCATGGAAAGGTGTGAAATGGAAATACCCTTGGGTAGGACGTTAAACACTAATCAAACAATCCTTTTTACAATAGTGCTGATAATGAATAACATAATTATTTTCATTTAGCACCACGCCGTGGCATAATAGTTAGCGAGTGCGCTTTCTAACGACTACTTCGATGTACCGTTCACTGGATCGAGTCTGTCTGTTGACCCTCTGGTATATGAGTGAGTCACAAGATGTGTCTCCGGCAATCGTGGGGGTAGTTTTTACAAGGTTTCCTCTCAGTTTCCCACCATAATAGGGCAAAGAACAGTGTGAAGTGGACAATCCGTCGTTATATAAGTGAAATACCCTTGAGTACGACGTTAAACCCCAATCAAACAAACAAACAAAACTTTGCTTTATTGGACTATTGTCATTGAACTGTTGAACCATCATGTTCTTAACCCTAGTCACGGTGGAATGCTACAGTCAGAAAATCCTTCTGAAGTTTGTGTTTCTTGCTACTTTCACATCTGGTGTCAATATGGTTTATATATGTTGTATTTCAAGCCCCATCCCCTCATTGAGTGACTGTGATTGAGTGTTTATGTGTATCGTGCAGCTATTGTTATTGTATTGTGTTAACTATTACAGATGTGTGGTGAACCGAAGGCATGACTGTGTCAAAAGATGTAAACCTAATATAACATAAACTATCTGTCATAACCAAGCGGACCAGTTCTATGGTTTTCAAGTTAATGAACCCAGTGACAAAAATTGTTTGTATTTAAGAGTATAAGGACTGAAAAAGCTTTTAATTTCTCATTCACCACACACCTTTTTGGCAATCAAATTAAAAAATATTTGCTGTAGATAAAACTTGTTAACATATTTAAATTGACATAAAAAAATTTACTCAAAAAAATAACAAAGAGTTTGAACTGCAAAAATATATTCATTGTTTTTGGCCTGATATCTTGGAAAAGAATATGTGTACTGCAGATTTAAGTTAAGAAAAAGGGAAACTATTACTGTTATCTGTGAAAATCTGTAATGGACATGAAATAATTGTGTATTGTCCAACAATCAGAGATCACTTGATATATTTGATGCATTATATGTTTGTTACTAATTTGGCATTAATGCAATCTAACTATTGATTCAAGCTTTATTACATTTGGTGGAATTCATGTTTTGTCTAAATTCAAACCTCTGTGTAAACAGTCACTGATATTGATTCTTTAGAGTTTAGTTTTAATTGACTATTCCAATATGATTGACAATATTACACTGAGTGTGTCTTTCTATAAAAAAAAAACATTGTCAGAATGCAAGGAATAAAGAAAATGATCATTTGAGTAGAGATGAAAACTTACCAGTAACTTTTGTAGAAACAATAATCTATCTGACTTTATCATTAAGCATGCCCACCTCGTAAGACAATATCCATTACTATACCAACTAATCTTGCCATTTATTACGTGTTTTGTTGTTGAATTATTATTTATTTTACATTTTAAATGATCTACTTGCTTTTTATTTTGGTAGTTTTATTGATTCAGGTTTGACCGTGTACTTTTTGTTTCTTCAATTTGGCCATCATATCATTTCATCAATCAGAACAGATCATATCAAATTTATACATATTATCATGTGAATAGATAACACAGGATAGGTTGTCATTACATTCACAATTAGACAGCATTCAAGATATTGAATCATATTCTGAAAACATTTTTAAAATTTTCATGGGTTAATAAACTTCACTTCCAGTGGTCCCTCCATGTAGAACACATTCCCTGATTGACCTAACAATATGAGGTCAAGGGTCACCCATGTGTTTAGTCCAAATAACACTTTCATTGTGTTAAAAAAATCCATCTGCACTGCATCTTCATATACATACTGTGTGTGTTTGATGTTTGGTTTTTCTGTACCACACAGGACACTGTTAGAATCAGTTAACGAGGAATTACACAACAGGTACCGTATGAGTTCAGCTATTTTATAACCAAAACATGTTACAAACCGGGTTATTTTAATACCAATATGTTACACCTCACCAAAATCCAATTGTTGTTACTAAAACACTTTTATCCTAAACAAATTAAATGTTGTTTATAATGACTCACTTTTGACTTTCAATATAAGACTGGCACACATGTACAAGTTTATTGTTAATTTCTGAATATGGTAATGGGTTAAATGGATTATGGCAGCATTACATTTGCCTCTTTTGTATTTGACTGTTTTGCATTTTGTTGCAGTGTTTAAATTATTTTGTCAGCCTGTGTCTTGGATTTAATCTCATTCGGTTACTTAACACATTTAACATAGGTCAATGATTCATTCCTCTAAAACTGGATTGATTGATTAATATTTATTTCATTATAACTTACATCAAACAGCCTAACACATATATAGATATGTATATACATATCAAACAGTTAGGTTTTGATACAAAATTTCAAAGTAAATTTATGGCGAGAATAAAGCTCCAGAAAGATTATTCTATCCCAAATGAAGATATAATATAAAAGATTGTGGCAGAGCAGTATTGATAACAAATCATTGGGGAACAGATTAGTGAAGATTTATATGAAGATAAAAGGTGGCACAAAATTATGGTGAGGAATATGAATCTTTTACAGATTTAATATGAAACATTTTGGTGTCGACTTGAATACTGATGGTTTTCCTCCAAAACATCAGCTTATAACTATTTAGAAATATTATGTACAATGGATTTGCAAGCAAGTTAACAATATTGTTCCAAGATAATTACATTTTTAAGTGAAATGCTGATAAAAACATGTTTTTTTTTGTCAATGTATAAATGTACAAAAACACTGTGTTATGGAAGTACAAAATTTCTACCTGACCCAAAACCCTGTGGACAGGTTCAGCATGTTTAAACCGGGACATGTGCAATCAAGATGACTAACAAATAACAGTTACCCACCTCCTCTGTTACTTGGTCCTGCTAACATTGTCTGCATGATAATTAACACACCGTCGTCCCATTTCTTCTGTTGCTGTTATTTTTCCTTTTTTCCCCTCTCTTTGCAGATAAAAATAGAACTTGGCACGTTTTAGGGTTGTTGTTATTTTTTTTTCTCCACTTTATACATATATAAATGTGTATGAAAAGCACCAGCCTAACACTTGTTGGGGGAGTCCAAGATTGGACTAAAACCATATAGTTGTAACTGGGATGTTGTATCAACTGGGATGTTATGTTGTTTGCAAAAGGTGTTTGACAAATATTGACTTTTGAAGAGAACAGCCGATTAGGTTTTGATAGAAGGTGACAATTGAACTAGAATTATGTTAAATTGCATCGTGTATATTTATGTGGAATGCCATTGCATGGAGTTTTTAGTTCATATATGGTTTGCCAAAATAAGTGGATTATCTCAGAGAGATGTTTATTCCACCATATAAATATTAGTGTTTTAAGAATAGGACAGTTTTATATAGAAATATAAAAAATTGAACAGGAAAAAAATTTATATTTTGCTCATCTACTTGATTATATTTTTGGCAAAAAATGGGTAATTTTAGCTCCTGTCTGATTTGGTATCATTGATATTTTATTTTCTTGATTTTGTTTATATTAAAGAGGCTGTGCTGGAAAGCAGAGGAAATTAATTTGAAATATTTTTTTTCGTCCCCAGGATTGTGTTGGGTAACGTCTTACAGAAAAGTTTTTGACAAACACACAAACAAAATTTACAATTTGATTCTGGACACATTTGACAAAAAAATCTCCATCTAAGCCTCTTTGTTTAAAAATGTAATGATTTTTATTTTGTTCTCTGTCCGTTCCTTCCCCAGGGGTCATAGTGCTAGACTTATAATTGAACAAACAGAGGATAACAGCAACAGTGTGTAAGGTTCACTTATTCTGCTTGCTATTAAAGTTTGTCCATCTCTATTGCTGTAATAATGTATGGTGTGATATTTAATTTCAGGAAAAACTTAGAATGAATAATTGCTGCACAGCTGTCATATAGTGCTTATGTATTTAAACTAGAAATGAATATACTGTGCAGATTGCTACTTGTAGCATGGTCTACCCTAGTGACTATTGATCCAGAATTTGCTGCTTATGTCAATCATATCACTAATTGCTTAAAACCATGTACCAGCCATTATACATTCACTAGCCATGTGTATTGGCATATTTACAAAGCTTATCAAATGCATGTTTTTATCGAAAATTAATTTATGGGGTTTGGTGCCATACCCAAAACAACTTTCGCCACTTTTATTTTATCACATTTTTCTTTTATGTATTATTTCTGTAAGTTTTTCTTTATATTTTTACAAGAAATATTGCCCATCAGATCCATGTAATTAATTATTATCGTATGAATGTTTGGCTGCCAACCAGCTTGCTTTAAAGATTGTGGATGAATTTTCATCACCTATTTTCATTGAAGCCCTTCATTTTAGGGCAGTAACTTGGAGCAATGCTTTTAACATCATTATGCTTCAATTTCATCATTAAAAAATACTTGTTACATGTAAGGTGCCAATCTGCTTCCAAATGCCACTGACATGAATACATTTTTCAACGTTGTGTATACCTTTAGTTTTTCAGAACATTGTATAAGAGATTGATTGGGTTTTAATGCTGACCCATGCTCAAGGCTGTTTTACTTGTATTACAGCAATTTACTTCCTACAGTTAACAGCAGCACAGCCACAAAAATGTTAAGATTTATATAAACTTGCTCTGTTGTAAAATTAATAGACAAGTAGTGTGTATTATACGAAACTTATCAGTGGATCTCATGGATTCCGTAACATTAATGTTCCTCTTCATCTGACTGCATGGTATAGATTAACCTCACATCACGCTGCCATCATTCAGCAAGTGAATATTTCATGTACACTGCCATGAGTTGTATTTATTCTTTATCCACCTTCTTTGTTGTGAATGAGGGGAGTTAGTTGGAACGTATTCACATGTATTTATGTACTTTACCTTTTCTGTGGTCAACAGACTGTACATGTATGTGAAGAACTTATCTCTGTTTGTTTTCAACAGGTCCACATTGCCTGTATCAGAAAGGTCAACCACTGGCATATCCAAGGTAAATAATTCTGTCTTTTCTGTCCTCAATTGTCTTAACAGTTTGAAAATGTCACCACAGGGTCATAGATAAATATATTTAGTTACATCGGCAGAAGTGTTGATAATATTTCTTCAGATTGTTCTGGCTTGTCTTTCTTTATTGCCAGTGTCGACCTATGGAGGGGATGTCTTTGGCTGGTATGCCACCATATAAGTGAAATAATATTTACTATCATACTATGACACAAAACCTGAATCAAACAAATAAATCCCCACAATGAAGGTTTAAATGACTAATTAGCTATGCTAATCAACTCATTAGTTTGTTACACTAGTAATTTCACACAGGTGTTTTAGTGGGATGTTTCTGGAATAAACCTGTAAAGAACTCACTGTTGATCGTGTTGTTACCTGACATTTGACTGCCTTCTAGTTGTTGTCTCTCACGTGCACCTAACATTTACATGATACTTTGAGACTTTGGTGTGACATTTACCTGTTTGTAACCTAATTAGCAAGGCCAAACACCTTTAATTTACTAACTTAGTACTTCATGGTCATACGTTTTCCCTAATTTACACTGTTTTTGATTCAAATACTAAGGTCACCTACTCAGATGTAATTCAGTTTTTATATTAGCATATTTTAGAAAAAGGGTCAATGTTTTAATGTTGAACTTGGGATTTTTTTCTGTAGACATAGTACATTTTGTCTGCCTGGAAGAGAAAGGGTTAATAGCTTAGTATGAGTTGTCAAGTTTTTGCCATTTCCTTTTATGTCGGAAGTGTAGTCCAGCATTGTACATCCCAACAGACGAAGGGTTAAAGGATGGTTAAGATGAACTTTTGTAGAGTAAAGTGTCGAGGGTCATCCTTCAAGTGTTGGTTAAACTGTAGGGGCATAGTGTCAGAAATATTGTTCATGGGAAGTGATGGAGAAAACTGAGGAAACCAGGAAAAAGTGGTTGGCTGTCATGGAACTGTTTGATGATTATGGTGTAAGTTACATGTTTATACATCAGATACCGGACTCGAAATGATCCACATGGTTGAGTTACTTGGAGAGTCGGAGAAGTATTCTTTCTCTGAGTAAATCAGTTCCTAGTCTAGATCATTAACATGAGCTTGTTGAAACAATGCATCTTTCATGGTGTTGTGGACAGGTTGTCAGATATTCTGGTTGACAGCATGTACAAAGTTATTTTACCATTCTGATCAAATTTTGGAATTTTATTGTAATACCCATTGTTCCTACACATCTAATTAAGTTTATTTCATGCAATCATGTAAAAAAAATTGACTGTTCGTCTAAAAAGATTTTTTTGAAAAGCTGTTTTTAATTGTTTCAGCCAGCAGAGAGTAGCAGTGGAGTAGATGAGAGGGATGCTGCTAATAATAATGAGCCCCTGGAGGAGGATGAGGGTCCTAACATGGGCACACTGGTAGATTACATGAATACATTAACTCCTGGCACAGAGCTTCCAACAGACATGGATGAGGGGACATTACAAAGACCACCAGCCCTTCCTCCTAAACAATCCAAACAACACCAGAATGGAGATGTTAACCATGACACTTCTAACATGGGGGCACCTGCTATACCACCTAAACGAAAAGACAAGGATATATCTTTTGTAAGACCAGAATCTGTGATTACTCAATTACTAACCTTGAATGCTTCGAATTTTTTCATTTCAATGAGTTAAAAGAGCTCTTTTGCATTTGTATTAAAAAAAATTTAAAATAACAAATCAGGATTTTTACCAGTTTTATGGTTATTGAAACAGGTATAGTTGTCAGATACTTTGTAGTTAAGTTATGTAGAAAGGTATTCTCTTGTATTTTCAGCGAGCTTTAAGCAATGGGCTTCCTCCAACACCTAAAGTTCATGTAAGTACTTCATCTTAATATTTATGTTATGTCTGTCTTTGTCAAACTTGTACACACATCATCATCAACTAAAGTCACTTACACAATTGCCAGCAGCTGGGGCTTAGTGGTTAGCGAGGGCCCTTACTAAAGCCTACTTCGATGTGCCATTCACAGGATCAAGTCCGTCTGTCGACCTTAAGGTGTATGAGTGAGCCACATGATGTGGCTTCGGCAATCGCGGGGGTGGTTTTAACAAGGTTTCCTCTTGGCATTCCGCCGTAATTTGGCAAGTAACAGTGTGTAGTGGCCAATCTCATCATATAAGTGAAATACCCTTGAGTACAACGTTAAACCCAAATCAAGCAAACACTTACACAATTAGATAAAGTATAACTTAAGTTATTGTGAATCAAAGCGCTCTCAAAGCTGAGGGGCAACATGAAGCAGATCTCTTTGTGATGTCTGTTTTAAGTTCTGTGATTGTCCTGTCTTGTCTTTGTTTGTTGCTACTGGCTTAGTTCCTTCACCCAATAGACTGGCGTCATGTAAGTGAAATAACGTTAAGTACTGCATTAAACCCCAGTCAAACAAACCATTCACACCTGTGAAATTATACGAACCATTTCTTTTCACTAGGAAATTGACCAAATTAATTAAATTAAAATCATTTTTTTACAAAAAAAAGATTATAAGCTGGAGGGGAAGGATGGGAGGAAATTCCTGTTGGCCTGGAGCTCTTGAATCTAAGGGGCAACATGAAGCAATCATCCCAACCTTCTATTGAAATAACCTTAATAGACGGGAACAGAAAAAATCTCTGAGGGACAAAACTATAAAGATCACACCCTGTTATTAATATCACACTTGGAATGCTTTCAAAGTGTCAAGATAAATTTATAAATCTCCACGAAATACATCTGACATCTGATGACCTCCATGTTTTGAATGTGTGTGAGACAAAAGAGACTTACTCATCTCCCTTAGAGAATAACTAGATTTTTTACCATGAAGAAATGCTCTCCATATAAGCCAGGGGTTCATAGACGCCCAGTTTAACTACCCTAAATGATAGTTGGAGAATAAACTCAATTTGAGACATCGTTTTAACGCATCATTTTAAAAAAAATGTATGATGAAGTATGATGAAAATAAATAGTTGAGCTTTAAAAAATGAAAACAATTAATTTGTCACTAAAAAATCTGAATTTGTTCAGTAAAAAACTCAATATTTTTACGTCTATGAACCCCTGTAAGCACTGGGTTAAATCAATCAACTTGGAAGAATTTTTACGAAATAGTGTTCCATGAAAATTGAGCAATAAAAGGTTTTTGCTATTTTTAGCTATATGTTTAGTTTGTTACAAATTTCTGTTTATAGAAGCCGCAGCAGGTGTGCATTGTTTTCATTCAAATCTTGTTTACTCCAGTCTGGCTACCATTCAGTTGAATAGATAGCAGGCATCCATATGTTGGCTAACAAAGTTTAACATAACCAATTCAAGTGATATTTGTTTCTCCTATTAAGAACGGTGTTAAACCATATGGACAAACTATAATTAGAGAAAGAAATGCACCAGAACATGCGAGTTGGATTTATAATGCATTGTTATTTATTTGTAAACGCTATTTTAAATTTGACGGATAACATCATAGTTAAAGGAATTTTTGCCTTTAAAAATATTTTTTTAATACATACTGTGTATCTTTATTATGTGCCTATTCTTAATACAGGATCACCTTTTTGCAATTTACAGAGTTAACTCCCTTTTCCTTGTTTTAATGGGGGTTAGCGCTGCCGATTTCGGCACCAGGTGGCGCTGAATGTAATGCGGTCCCAGGAGTTCAATCTCCCTTC
>JAVFBX010107848.1:0-16097 GCA_034783855.1 Mopalia kennerleyi | reverse complement strand
AGCTCAAGGAACAAACAGGGCTGTCAGAACAGGCAACTCTGAATCTTACAGCTCAAGGAACAAACAGGGCTGTCAGAACAGGCAACTCTGAATCTTACAGCTCAAGGAACAAACAGGGCTGTCAGAACAGGCAACTCTGAATCTTACAGCTCAAGGAACAAACAGGGCTGTCAGAACAGGCAACTCTGAATCTTACAGCTCAAGGAACAAACAGGGCTGTCAGATCAGGAAATCAATTAACTACTGGATTGAAGACTACAGAACTTCATGTAGTAAGCAGTACAGAATTAAAGACTTAAATTTCAAGGAACAACTGAATTCAGGATTGAAATGGCCGACAGCATCTAGACACGATCAGACTTTAAAGTATACTTTACAGAGAACTGAATATCCTGGATTACAGAATATCTATCCCTTTTTTATAATGAGTTCAGAATTTTACCACCACTGTCGCTTGAAGAGAGAACTAAATTTTGGTTAGATTGAGGCTTAACCAGGACATATAGCAGGTGCCTGTCGTCTCATTGTGGATAAACAAATATTTTTGAAAGAGAGAAAAGAAATTATATCAACAAGTGTTCTCTTTGCATTCTGAAGTGTAGCCCTAAATACCGAGTTATTTCTAGTGTAATTCTCCCATGTAGAGGATAAAATAGACAAACCCT
Source organism: Mopalia kennerleyi (assembly GCA_034783855.1). Lineage (NCBI taxonomy): Eukaryota > Metazoa > Mollusca > Polyplacophora > Chitonida > Mopaliidae > Mopalia > Mopalia kennerleyi. Next base: position 15,432 of record JAVFBX010107848.1, on the reverse strand, counting down.
AGGACAAGTACAGTTTAAATGGCTTGACCCTCAATGAAAGGTCAAATCCATTAACAAAATGTTCCCTGTTCAATCCTGAGGTTTTGTTTGCGGTCGTAGGTTTCCTGAGGAGATTGCTCCGTTTCTACTGTTGCAGTTTTATGAGAATTTCAGTTTTAACTGATTACCCTTATTGGAAAGTTCAACGTCAACTATAATTTCAGTGTCAACAGTATACATCATATGTTCCAGGCTGAGAATTTCCAGCACTACTGTATAATTAGGTGTGAATTTACATTTCAACTAGACACCTCTGTGAAAATCTCCTCCTTCCAATGTTATATCCAGAGTGTAAATTTCAACTATACACCAGGATTAACAATGTTCATTTCAAATCTATACCTCGAGTTATAATTCCTTTCTCAACTGTATAACCAGAGTGGAAGTTTTCAATTTTAATCTTTAGAAATTAGGTTTTAAGCCAGATTTCCCCAGGTTGTGAAGTGTTTCTTGATCAAATATACTTTAGATATGTAGGCCTACAAGTATCCTGTTAAAAAAAGCTACCCCAGAAAATGGGTTAGATTTTTTAACACTTAAACAGCAAGAGGAGACACGGCTACATGTACATGCACATTCTTTATATTATTGTCAACTTACATCCTGTTAGTGGTAAGATTACCCCTCAACCAGGAAAAGAGTGAATTGACACTGTGTAGAAATAGAGGTGTTCTATTTATACGTTGATATATACATGTATATGTAAAACATGCCGTAAGAAGAACTGCTTTGAGTGAAGACATGGAAGGCCAGTTTGTGTACAAGACCTAGAACATTTTCATGAAGTCCTATGTCAGTCATTGGACCTGCTAGGGAAGAACAATTTTACAACTAGTATCTGATTAACAGAGTTGTTTGTAAAGTTCTTGAATGAAAGAACTAAAGTTCATATGATGGGTTCTGGATTGAACTCCTGTGAAAGATATGATCAAATATCTACGACATAGGTTCTCTAGGAGGACTGTGACCTGTTATAGTCATGTAAGTCTTTAACTGTTTGTCTTATTAATGTGAAACCCTTGAGTACAGCCTTAAACACTAAACAGTCAATCTTTATCTACACTGTTCCTCCTCTGGGAAAAGAATTCTGAACATCAGGAAAAAATGGACATTTATTGTGTTTAATAGCTTTATAATAAAAAACACCTTATTGAGTGTGATCTGATCATCTGAGTGTCCTTACTAAAATTAGGGTAATTAGGACGTATTGAGAGCTTGATTTACAGGAAAAGCCATCTGGGGGTGAGAGGGGTGAATTTGTTACGTTTATTACCCATTGTGAAGGACCAGAGAGGTTGCCTCCCTAAATTATACACATTCTTGGAGGGTATCTGATAGACCAGAAGTCAACAACAATCAAAACAGTTATTCTAAGGTCTGCTGAATAAACAGAACATTTAGGAATGAGAGCTGTTCAAGAAATGCAACAGTAGTAGTTTCAATACTAACTCAAAGCTATATTCAGAAGCTGCCATTGGCCAAAGTTTGAGACCACACCAAAACATTGACCAATCCTGTCCATGGGAACACTTTAAGTGTGCTTTAAAGAAGATTTATTGCCCATTGTTTTTCAACATAATGAAGTACCTCAGTTTATAAATATCGCAATATTCTATATTTGCCTTTAAACATGTTATCCACCGATGTTACACTAATTGCACAAATATCCTATAACTTTTATTAAATAATGTCAAGGCCGTGTCAAATTTTTTTTTTTTACGATAGTGTGACTCTGAGTTATAGTAAATAAAGCAATTTCTGATCAAGAAAGATTCCCAGAAATTTCACAGACCCTATGTATGTAGAAATCACTTTCCGGCGTAATATGAACAGAATATGAAACTATCATAATTTGGGTTGACATATATGTCCTCGTGACCTTTGTTTGATAATGGTGAACAGTTCCAACTGATTACCCCCAGTATGTGACATCAGTCAGCAGTTAGACTTTACCAACCAGTCCACAGCACATCGGATCTCTGTTTCAGTTACACCTAGGTATTTCATTCAAATATGTAAGCAAGCAAATTCACTTTGGACTTATAAAAGAAAAGTGGAATTCCCTCACCTTGAGAGGTCAACAATGGGTGATTAATACGCCGGAAAGTGATTTCTACATACTTTATCACCTGTTGATTACTTTAGAAGAACTGTTGGAAAGATTTTTTTATACAAGATCTGTGAAGAAGTGGGAAATTTCCTCCTGTAATTTCAACGGATTCTTTACTCTTCAACATCATGACTTGTGTTTAAGGTCGAAGGGCGACAGTAAATTTGTTGGGATCACTTTTTGATACTTTAATTTATAGTAACCAAATTCAGCATAGGTGATGTATAGCTGTATACAAATAATTGGGGTTTGTCCACTGAAAGTAATGCTGTTGGATCACAGGAAGGATACAAATATTGTCATGTGAAATTTCTAATTTTAGATATGCATGTTTCACAAATGTCATCCAGCTCAACAGGAGAAAAAAAATATTGAAATTCCGACCGTCTGACCATATAGTGTAACAATAATAGTATTCATATTCAAGCCATCCTATTGAAGTGGGAACGGAAAGCTTGAAAATCCGCTCAATTACATACACCAAGCCATTGTTTTGCAGCCACACGGAATGAAAAGGAAACGCAAGTCCGGATTCAGGAAAGCTGTAAATACCTAGGTTACTCGTGATCTCGAAGGTTAATCACCAGGCATTGATAACGGAACTTTTAATTACCCAGTACTGTTGGAAAATCTGTTGTTGTTTTTATGCTTTTTTTTTTTTATTATGCTTTTTTTTTTTCAATTTGTTTTTCAACTTGGTTACAAAAGTTACCTTTTTCGTAGTTATTCTCAGCTGGTCAATTTGGGGCTTATTTTTGTAAGTTTTCTTTGTTGTTGTTCTTCTAGCAACTGAAATGAAGGGCCTGTTGGATTTGCATGTACCAGATAAACAACATGTATTGAAAAGCATTTCTGTGTGTTAGCACTGAAATTTTTGACAATTTTACTCAAAGCCTGGCAGTTACAATTTCTACAGTAATGGACGGCAAAAACAATAATGAAATGACGGAAGACAAAGTATTTCTGGACAATTTTGTCAATGAAGCTGATGTTTTTGACTCTACATTGATCGAGTCCAAAGTTCCTTTACATGTGCATTTTCTGACTCCCGTAAAATTGTGGCTTAGACAGGTACGATATTGACAAATTTTTGTTTTAAATTGTTTTCAAAATTGCATTTTGTTATTTTTAAGGTCATATTGGCAGGATTGTTATGTTCATTTCTGTAGCAGATAAATTGTTTTATAAAGATTAGCTCAGGTGGCTGGGAAGCAAGAGCTTAGGCAGACATCCATCCACCCGTCCAAATGGACACCCTGAAGTGAACAATTCCTTCAGTTGGACACCCTGTTTTAAGAAACTTTAACATACAGGAGATAGGAAAACTAAAAAAAATTGGACACTCTGTTATTTGAGAAGTGAAGCAAAATGACCATTTACACACCATACTTGTGATTTCAAGCCCGTGCTAGAAAGAAGTATCCTGTTGCCCTGGTGCTCTCAAAGCTAAAAGGCAACAGGAAGAGGATCTGTTTTGTGCAGTAGTGTGACCTGTGATTGTCATTGTATGTTACAAGTAGCATTGAAGGTGGTTTCCTTAGCCCAGCAGTCTCACACCCCATCCTATTGGTTTCCTTAGCCCAGCAGTCTCACACCCCATCCTATGACAAGTACAATTTCACTGAGAATTTGTTTATATTGTGTATAACAATATATTATTCCAAGCTACAGGATGACAGTTCTCCCCCCCCCACCCACACACCCACGATTCCTTCTCTCAAATTGTCTAGTCAAGCCTGCCATGAAGTGATGTCCTTTCTCATAGAAGCATCTCTCTGTCATTTGAGGCATCCAGTCCATCTGTCGACCATCAAATATATGACAGAGCCACATCTTCAAGGTGGCAATAATTTAATCGTATCTATTTAAATTTTAGATACATTTTTACGTTAACCCCACAAGTTTCTTCATATAAGACTCTTTGAGAGAGCGGATTGAACTGGTCTTAATTTTAAGTCCATGCTACATGTATGTGTGTCTGTTTCAGATGTCTACCCCACACCCAATCAAAAACCGTCAAGAGAAAGCTCGACCAGACACGGCCAGGAAACCACGGATACAGAGGTCACTGAGCATGCCTGTTAATCTTGATAAACTCAGGAGGAGAAAGAGAATTACCAGCTTTTTCGGTGAGTTTATAATCTAATTGTGCAGGGACTTATATAGGGTGAATGTATGTTTGCTACATCACAACAATTGATCCCTCTTCTTAGTCTATATGTACATTGCCAGAGAAACCGGCATATTTTTAACACGAGTCATATGTGCAATAAATCTGAAAAGCTGTGTTAGTTAATCATCCAATAAAGTGCTGAAGTATCTCAAATGTGAAGGAATTCTATGTCAGGAGTGACGTTCCGTAACCCCAATCCGCTTCAGAGACCTGTGTCATTTACAGGATGTACCATTCTGAACTGCTATTAAATAGAATCCGTGTGAGTCCCGACCTGTATGATGATAATCTTGACTTTTCTCCCAGGTTTGGATGAGTCTGATAATTAAATAGAATCCGTGTGAGTTCGAACCTATATGATGATAATCTTGACTTTCCTCCCAGGTTTCGACGAGTCCGGTAATTACTGTTCTCCTGACCATTTCTCGGACGATTCCTCGGATGATTCTGAAAACTCCATGGAGGTCACTTTGAAGGACAAATGTCACAGCACCCGAGCTTCTCACGCCGCCCTCACCAGTATTTTAGAGGTAACTCACCAGTATTTCTGTCATACCCCAATTCACAATGGCCCTATAGCCATGGTCAGTATGTTTCAAATATATTTATATATATACACCTTACTTAGCACTGCAAGGACATTAATTTTCCCAGGTTTTTTTTATGTTTATTCATTGAAGTGAAATACTTGTAGCACAGTGTAAAACGCCATCTAATCATTCAATCAATCAGAAAAGGTTAACGTTGGTTCCTGAATGGATGACCTATTAAGTAAAATACCATTACCGTTAAGTAACGAGGACTTCAAATAGAATTTCAACCAATCAAAATCGTCATATTCCTAAAAAAAAGTTTTTCAAAATGATGCAAATATTTTAAAAAAAACATACCTATACACAAATATTTTTAAATATATCAATAAAATAACAATATTTGAGGTGAAAAACTAATAAATAATAATTGCTTAATACTGAAATAAAAGCCAAGCAAAAAATACAATAAAATAAAAAGAAAATAAAACAAAATTTGAATTGAAAAGCTTGTTAGGATAAGAATTTCTGTTACTGAGATCAAATACAAGCAAAGTGATGAATGCAAAGGTGTGGAAGAAGTTTAATGTATCAAAAGTCTCAGTGATTTGTCTGCAGCTCCGTTACCTAATTAAATCATAACTTTAAACTATCCTTTTATCAAATGATAACTTTACGTATATTAATAAAAGAGTAATATTTGATACTTGCTACATGTAGTACTGAGAGAAAAGCCAAGGGATGTGAGAAATGAAAAAAGGGAAGTTGTACAGTGTTAGTGTAATTACAAATGAAGTGCTGGTGTTATTTGTTTGTAGCTCTGTTACCTAATTACATCCTGATCATAAACCTAGCTTTGTTCTTTTATCAAATGATTTCACCTGGCAGTTCACTGATTGAGTGGATTAGCTGAACCACCCACTGTTATTGGAAGCAGGTAGATGACCACATTTCTACAGGTGTCAATGTTTGATCCACCTACCCAGTGTATTCTGGAGTAATTTGTACACATAATTTATGTGAAATACACCAATATGCCATCAAAATACAGACAGAAACTAATATTCTGTGCTATGCTGTAGCGCAAAAATACACAAAATAGTAAGAAAATACGCTTAAACAACAAATTTTGTAAACATTAATTTATTCTAGGGTAGGCAGGTCTGCTGATAATTGACATCTTAGGCAAATCCAGATTACATTTGTTAAAATAAGACAGTGTCATCCAGAGTCTCACAGAATATTATCATGTGTTTTCATCCACCAGATTGGTGTATTTATAATAATATATTAAGAAAATACACATAAAAGTATAAATCATGTGCATTAAATATCAGTAAATTATTGTGAAGTCAAGTTAATAAATTCAAAATACACTGCTGGTCAGAAAATGCTAAAACAAATGTGTACTTGGAATTAAACACATTTAAGTCCAGCTTGAAAGAATAATCAATTAATAAAATCTGTAAGAAGTACCATACTTAACTAATGGATAAATACCAAAACATTTTCTTTATCTTTTTTTTTTAATTTGAATTAAATGAATAATGCACATCTAAGAAATTACATTCTAAAATAAGTTTCTGTTGAATGCTCAAAATAGTCTATTTTTTAGTTTATTCAAACGTGTTGCTTGTAAAATATAATTAAATGTTACAGAATATGAAACTTAGTCAGTTATAATTTGATCTTATGTCAGCTAAAAGCCCAACAGGAAAAGGTGTTAAGGATTCCAACCATAAAAGACTAATTAAGGCTACCAGACTGTCCTGGTGTGATTGTTAGCTTATTATCCACACTCTGACTTACCAAGCCATCAATGCCATAGCTGTGTCAAAGGTCACCTGCTGAGTCCTGATTGGCTTGGCTTATGCTATGACCTCTATAGTGTATGTGTCAACCAATCAGAATTAAACTGTGAAGGCTTGCCCTCTGAAAGTCAATAATTGACCAATGAGAATTAGGCTTACTTTTATGTAATACCAAGGGCTATAAAAAGGAAAATATTGTATTGGTAATCCACTCTAAAATTGTTTGCCTTAAGGTCAATAGCAATTTGGACGTTTCAGTTATTATAACTCTTTTTTAAACTTAATCTGAACATTTCTAAAAATGAATGCCTTGGATTTAGCTGGTTTAGGCAAAGGTGATGACCTCCACACAGCTATTCGTCTAGCCCTTGTTACCAAATATGGGTTTAACGTTAATAATTCTATACAAACACCTGATGATGACTTCCATTGCTTCATGGTAATTATCTTTCACCACCTTATAATATTTAGTGTCTTGATGATCTTCTCTCTGGTTTTTATTTTGATATTGCATTTGACAGTGGTCGTAGCAGATAGAATTTGATCTTAGTGTTAAAATTTTGGAAAATACATTTCCTGTCTTTCCAATTGTTAAATTCTGTTTTATATAGCTTTGCTAGGATTCATGTGTAGCCTTTTTATCTACTCTTTTAAGAATCTAAACTTGATTATAATTTCTTTTCATTAGAAACCCTTAGAAGAATGTTTGACGTACGCAGAGGCATTATGGGATCATGTGACAATGGATCCAGAAGAGTTGGCGTTCCGAGCAGGAGATTTAATTGAAGTGACTGACATGGCAGACAAGGATTGGTGGTGGGGGGCTGTGGAAGACCGTGAGGGCTGGTTTCCTGCTGCATTCGTCAGGGTATGAACTGTCTTCTTCTTTTCTCTAATTGACAATGGTCGCAGGGGGGGTTAACCGCCTGCTTCAGAGGCTAAGATCAACACCTATATGTGACAGATCTGCCGTGCTGTCTCTGTCTTTCATTTCATTATTTATTGCCCGAGACATCAGTGGTGGTTTCCGTCTGGAACGCCGTCATATGACCAAATAACCTTGATTTTATGACATACAATCCTAGACAAACTTTATGCTTTTACTAAACACTTAGGTGTATATAAATTCAGTTAACTATTATAGATCCCTGTGACGTTAATTCATAAGACTTAAGTTACTGTAATATTGTAACTATTTTAATTTTGATTTAAATTCAAACATTTATTTATATATAAATATTTCTTTGAACAGCTTCGGGCTAACCAAGGGGAACTGGATGATGACCTGGAAAATATCCGTCCATTGGCCTCCATGGAAACATGTCACAATAGTCCTGAGCCGTCTAGACGATTGGGTTCCTCGAGTGGGGTGACTCGAGAACAAGCTAGAACAAATGTTATCAACGAAATTTTACAAGCAGAAAAAGATTATGTGAAACATTTACATGATGTTATAGAGGTATGTGGTCATTAATTGCTTATGTCAACTTACTATTCATAAAACTTAATGTCGAATTTTCAACAAATAAATAAAAATATAGCATAATATGCAGTAAATGTCCACCATTTGTGTCATATTTTGTAGTCAAAATATTCTCACTTTCTCTTCTGATACTAATGTTTGGGTGGCACCCAGTGCTTCTCTAAGCTTCTGGTGTACAGAATAGTTTCTTTGACCCCAAGTGCAGGAACAATGCCAGATATAAGCCAAACAAGCTTTACTTTAATTACGAAGTACAATAAATAAGATGTATTGTATTTGTTTATCCAGGGGTACATTAGGCAAGCCAGGCGACACCCGGATATGTTCTCAGAGAATAGAATACGGATTTTGTTTGGGAACTTAGAAGAAATCTATGAAGTTTCTAGTCAGTTTGTGAAAGATTTAGAGAAACGCTATAACCCTAACCTCCCCCATTTAACCGATGTCGGCCAATGTTTCCTCAATAGTGTAAGTTGTTAATGTCAGGATTTTTTACAATGAGATATGTGCAATTTGGTAGAAAAAGCAGCAAAAAAATGATTAATATTTATAGTAGACAATTAAATTGTATTTTTCTTAACTTCAAAAAATTAACTACTGTCATTTGAATAAGAGTGAATTCTCGATTTAAAAAAATCAACTTTATATTTTGATTTCCTAAGCATTTGAAACAAGTTTATTCGAATCTTTTAAGCTGCATTGAGTCTTTTTCTCAATTTAAAATTTAAATTGACTTTTTTGATACATATCAATATTGAGCATCATACTCTGTTGTTGATAATAAGATAAAAATATTTGCCTACTGTGCTGTGATAAAAGTTAAGACCTTTTTTTCTTGTGTTTTTTGTAGAGGAAGGAATTTGAGATTTACTCAGATTATTGTAATAATCATCCTGACGCCTGTAAAGAGCTTCAAGAGCTGTATAGAAATAAACGCTACAGACATTTCTTTGAGGTGAGTGTCTCCAACTTTGTCATACTCTCCTCAGTTTTACACACTGAACAAAGGGCTATGGCTTAGTGGTTAGCATATGCATTAACTCATCCTACATGTACTCTAATGTATCGTTCATTAGATCCAGTCTGTCTGTCAACCATCAGGTATATATTAGTCCCATTATGTGGCTCCAGCAATCAAAGGAATGGTTTTTATGAAGTTTCTTCTCGGTTTCCACCATAATTATGTAAGTGTAGCAATGCTGTCTTAACTTAGCACTAGATTAATATTCTCACAGTATCAAATCACCTCACATTTTAGGGCGGTTGGTGGGAGCTTCATGTTGACCTGGTGCTCTCAGAGCTAAAGGGGAACAGGAAACTGATCTGTTTGTGGTGTCTAGTTCGTCCTGTTGCAGCTTTGCTGTCCTGTATTCGTCCCGTCTTGTCTTTGTTGCCAGTAGTGTTGAGGATGGTTTCCTTCACCCATTGGGCTGGCACGTCGTCATATAAGTGAAATACCCTTGAGTACGACATTGAACTCCGATTGAGGCCTAGGATGCATACTGATTCACAATATTATCATTGGTTTGGGCCAGGGGTGAGATAAACTTACAGGGGTTTTTAATAGATACTTTTTCATCGGGAATACCCCGATGAAAAATAGAGGCAAATTTAGTTTTTCTTAAAATTGATATTCAGTTTTGTTTGAGAAATTGAGATCTGGCTTATTTTGGCCACTGGCGAGCTATAAAATACAGAATTAACAGTGGATTAACCATTACATAATTTATAATCATCATACATGTATCTGTATACAGGGGTCGAATTAAAACAAAAAAGTTGGGTGCACCCAGATCACCTAAATACATTATTGACAGTCTTGACAAGATATTCTGGGTGCACAGTGATAAATCTGGGTGCAAATTGATAAATCTGGGTGCACTGGTGCACCTATGCACCCACTATTTCGAACCCTGCATCACACCATGTTAAACCACGGTTCAAGCAACTAGCCCTTGGGAAATTAAATGTCTTTATAGCAGCTATGCACTTTTGTTGATTTCCAAGCATACTATTCTAAACATTTTTAAGGAAGATTTCTTTCAGGCAGAGTAAATAAGGGGTAAAAATCAGACCCCCCTAAACACAGGTGTGAAAGCTCCCCCTTATGCTGATATGTTATACCTTGTCTAATTTCTTAGCTTTCCCCCAATACAGCACACAATGCGTTCATACCTGTGTTATTTGATCCTTGTACCACATAGCATTCAGGCAGGTATAGGACATCATTAAGGACAGACACACCGTCAGACGCTGCACTCGGGTAAATTTACTGTACGATGGACAGGTGAATAATGAAGCCCACAGGTGAAAATCAATGGCATACTGAGTTCCTTTAGCCCAAAACACCTGTAATCAAGTAAGAAAAGAATGGAGACCCTATTCCACCATTCACTTGTTGAGGCTGCTTGTGTGTTTGTGAGTATAGTTAAAACATATTCATACAACTATTCACTTACATGTAATCTGTCTGTAACAAAATCTTTAACACTTTAAGAACAGTAGCAGCAATTTAATGGTAAATACCATAGAAACATGAAACTTTCACAAATTAAATTAGGACCAATAGCAAACTTATCAGTCACAAGTTTACTATGTATATTCTAGATAATCCAGCTACAGAGGTCTTACAATTAATTATAATTTGCACTTCACATGGCAAATGTATTAAAACAATAATTATCACTTCACTACTGTGCAACCTCTAAAATATAATATTTGACTGGGTTATGTGTAGTGACAATGAGTAGTGAATAAATCTGTATTTCTTGGTCACAAAAACCTCCATACTGTAAGATGCCTTAATGGTCCAAGTAGTAAAACAACACCATGTGTAATAGAATATACAGTTTTGTGGTAAAGCATTCAGGGCCTTCAAATTACTCCTTTTTTTTTTTTGGACAACTTAAATGACAAGTTGAGGTCATCTCAACCAGAAACCCACCCTATGCCAAATACAATTATTGTCTTACTTTACATTCACTTGCCCGAGGAAAAACCTAAGTAAAAACGCTTGATTGTCCCTCACAAATTAAGTTTGTACTGGACCCAGGGAACCTGGATTTTGTGGGTCTGTCATTTTAGTGAATCTGACCTCTGATGACCACACATGTGTTTCCTCACACTTACTGTCTGGAATCCCAGCTTCCCCTCCAGGGACATGAACTCTGCCTCCACTTTACCATCATCCTCCTCTACAGCCAGCCACTTCTCACAGATAAAGTAAAACATTTTGTCTGAAATGGAGGAGACAATATAAAAATCACAAAAATTCAAAACGCGCAGTTTTAAAAGATATGTTCAAATAAAGATTTTGAAATACTGAAATAGTCAGCAAAAATAGTAATCAAAATACTCCATGATACTTTCTATTAAAGCTAAATATTAATGATTTTAATGCTGAACATGATTTCTATACGAGATCAGGTACATGTTATTGTAACGGGATAGACAATGAAGTCAGCACAGGATGGATAGTTTCTTCATCCACTCTTCCAAAGGTTTTCTTGTTGGAATCAGTAGACTCTTTTAAACATAGATTACTTTGTGTACTTTTCTATGAATAGCGAAGACATACACATCAGTTACCCCTCAATGCTCATTATTAATGTTTGCAACTCATTTTTATAAGTGTTTTTAATACATTTATTCAATCTTTGAACAAATCTTTACAATTTTGTTGTATATTACAGTATAGTAACAACTCCTAAGAAAGATAATGAATTCATTTTGACTCAATGCTTCGGTTTATTGATCAAACCATCATCAGGTGTGTTGTATTGGACTCAAACCCACAACCCACTCCATGCTATGGAGTGATCTAGTCCCTCCTCGGACTGAATTACACCACAACATTGTATATTATTAGAATTTAAACGCAGAATTTTCAAACTCTGGCACTAAATTATCAATAGTATATGTCTCCCACCCAACTGGGGCGCTCAGCCGTTTACCAGTCTTTTACTGCTATCACAAATATAAAGAAATGATACAACTAAATGAAAGAAATGCTCTTACCACAGCTTAAGTCTTTGATGATAACCCTGCTGAGGTACCAGCTGGGCGACACCCCAGAGTTGTTGTGCCACAGCTGTACTTTCCAGATTCTACCGATGTTGTTAGGTAACCTGGAAACACACAATTGTTGTGGATATTTGTAACTTGATTTCAAAGTAATATAACCAATATAAAATGAAAAAACAATGTTTGTTTGTTTGATTGGGGTTTAACATCTTTCTCAAGGGTAGTTCACCTATATGATGAGGGATTGTCCACTACACACAGTTCCTAGCCTAATAAAAAACACCCTCATCCTGTGACTCACTCTTATACCTAAAAGTCGACAGATGGACAGAAAGCAATGAAATTACAACAACAATCCTCTTAAAATAATTCAACCTTTTACTTATATATGTAATTAATAGCACTTCAAATTCCATAATTTCACAACTTCTCACTAACTGATTTAGCTCAATTCAACAAAAAAGAAGAATGAAATCTTCCCAAACTCTATTGCTGCACTAATCACATGTGAGCACACGACTACTTGTTCAGGTCATCATTTGAATAGAAGCAATCTCTGGATAGGAGTTGTAATCATGGCTATGGTAAAGGGTACTTGCTAATATAGTACTCACGTCATGATGAAGGTGTCCCTGGAGTTCCTCTCAAACAGGGGTCTGTTGTCTTCACTGATCAGCTCCCTCGTTTCTGACATTCCCTCTTCTCCATGTAATATCACACTGATCTGTCGGGTAACAAAGAATGGGGCACTTGTAACTGGGATAAGTGGATTAAGGCTATGTTATACAGACTATCTGGAGCTAAGGAGTGACCTTCAAGAATCAGGTCTGTTTGCAATAATTCTCATCTTTTTTTTAATGAGTACGGGAAATTAAGACCTTCTGATTTGAGTGGTCAAAAACTTAAAAGTGTTTAATATCATTGCCATATTGATTTCACTTGTTATGTTATAATATTCCAAAAAGCAAAAGGTTTGTCTTGTACAAAGATCATTTTTAATCAAGACGGAATCCCCACTGTTAATCAGGGGCTTTTGTTGTTATGCTTTATCAGATCTTAGATGTTAGCATTACTTCACAAAGAGAACAAAACTTCTAAATATAGAGTTGGAGTTGATAGACCAAAATAAGTTGTTTTATATAAGAGGTGTGCACTATTTTCCAGAATGGCTTCAAAATCTCCCCAAAGCGATATCAAGCATCTTATAGCTAAGCGGATTTCACACAAATTATTACAAAATTAGCATGAAGAACAAATAAAAAACAAAAGTAACTAAATTAAAACAATATGTGATGAAAAACCCCAGAAAGCAGTAACTGTAAAAAACCTAAACAATTCAAATTGATTTAAAGGAAAAACCTAAAGGGTATGGGGAAAGTTTATTTGTCTCTTGATTGGACTCTTGAGCCAGTGTCGTTTCCTTATCAGGTTGATTATTGATTCTTTCTTTGGGACTTCTCATTGATTTTACCACTGCCATGTTTACCTTTGCTGAAGTGCCGGCTCCTTTCCTAAAACCAGTCTCCAAGGTGATCTCGTATTTCTGATGGTCAGTTAAAGCGTTGTCTTGGAGATAGACCACACCTCCTTTCCGGGCGTCATGGAGATCTATTCGTCGGCAAATAATGACAGCAGTGAAGTACATTAGAAATACAGCTGTTATCCAGGCAAACATCACCGGACTTCTCTGAAGACTGCAGAAAAAAAAAAGGAAAAAAATTTGAGTTCATTTATCTTTCTTACAAAATGGTGACATTGATGTTAAGGCCATGTGGAGATGTTAAATCTGTATACTGTTTCCTGTAAACTGTGCGAATTACAAGTGAATTGTGGGCTGATTAAATGACACAAGTTTGCACATTGTAATTAAATAGTTGACTTGCATACATTAATCATTGGCAAGGATCATACATAAATGTACCCGATGGAACCAAACTATCTGAACATGTGCATATATTTGAATACATTTCATCATTAAATCTGTTCACATTTAATACACAAGAAATAAACATTTCACTGATGATGCTTACATGTTCATTAGGGTTAAATCTCATACTTTTTCAGGCTATTTCACTCATATAAACATACTTTTCTTTGGAAAACAATATTTTGTCAATTCTATTGGACAGTATGTATCCCCATTTCTGTTTATTTGTCTGTTTGTTGGACTCTAGTTTATTCTCATATAATTATTAGTGGGTATTTCCTTTATATGGCCCTATACATGTAATTCTCTGCGAGAAAATTTGCCTTTTTATTCCCCATTTATGGCTGGACAATGTTAGTATAGCTTTCACTATTTACACAGAGAGAAAACCAAGATTACAGAGTTTCACAAAGGGATCGTAGCTTCTATACACTGTAAATACCATGATGACCAGTGCTGAAGATATAGTGTTGCCATGACAGTTCAACGTAAGGTAAGATGGCTGTGTGAAACGTAAGGTAAGATGGCTGTGTGAAACGTAAGGTAAGATGGCTGTGTGAGACGTAAGGTAAGATGGCTGTGTGAAACGTGCCCCAGGTAGCATAAAATGCTGAGAAACTTACTCAAAGAAGTCTTCCACATTTGTAAATCGTAGGTCATTTGGAACAAGGTCTAAACGGCTGGCAAATATTGTCATGTGGTTACACCTACAACAGACAAAGAAACAAATTCACTAACAAATTTAAAAAAAAGTCAAATCTATTAAATATAAATTGAACTGGAAAGTACAATAGTTACCAGAACTAACAACACTATCTAGTATGTATATCATTAAATGACTGCCTACTAAATGTCTCTATCATGTAACAAACTATTGACTGTTTTAACAGATAACTGATGTAAAATAACTCATAACTGTTACTGTTCATGATCAATTGTACTGCTGATGTGAGGATATATACCATACTAAAAACAGTGATGCACAAAGATGAGGTATTGTTTGTTTGTTTGAGAAGTGGTTTAACTCAAGGGTAATTAACTTATACGAAAATAGATTGTCTACAATGTTCGTTGCTAAAATGCGGTGGAAAGCTGGAAGGAAACCTTGCCGAGGAATTGAACCCGTGGAAGGTACATCAAAGTAGAATTAGTAACCAGATACGCTAAGCACTAATCCAGCAGGCCCAGCAGTGGTATTGAGGTTACACACTACTTACAGACCGACTGTAGAATTGAGGCAGCAGTAGTATTGAGGTTACGGACTACTTACAGACAGACTGTAGAGTTGAGGGTAGAATTGAGGCAGCAGTGGTATTGAGGTTACAGGCTACTTACA